>JAXGGT010000162.1:7999582-8011314 GCA_035583425.1 Marsdenia floribunda | reverse complement strand
TATATATATATATATATATATATTTGTAAACATAAAATGTTATATTTTTTTCTCCCTTGATTATCTCCGACGTTTTACGAAACGAGGGTACAATTATATCTATTTCTTCGTTTTTTTGTGTGTTGCTTGTAATTTGAGTTTATTAGATTGTATATGCATTCGCATGGATAAACGGTTTCAGTCTACGCTATGAAGAGTTTATTTTTGTATGATAAACTGAAATCCCTCAATGGCCGCGCTCTTTCTTCAAAAACTCTTAAAGAGAATCTTAGGGAAGGATAACTGAAGTACCATTTAAATTTCTGAGTTACCCAAACATTCTTGCACTACTTCTTCTTTTTCGTTGATCAGTTCTCAAAATTTGCAGCTTCTAGTTTCATTCCTGTATATCCATTACTCTCTCTAATAAAAAGAAATGAATTTTATATGCTCATAATAATTATGTCATTATTGTCTTATTTTTTAAAATTTATTTTAATAAATAAAATAATATTAAAATATATTATTTTTGTGAATTAAATTTTTTTATTCAAATTATAAACGAATATCAATTTGATTAAATCTTTAACACCATGATAGAAAAGTCAAGTTCAAGGAGCCACCTGAACGGGGATTTGAAAACTCACAACTTTTCATCTCCCCTAGACTTATATTGGAATAGTTATCTTAAAAACAAACCAATCAAAAAAGGAATTCTTCTCCTGAATAACAAATTCTGTACAAATATTGGATTTTCAAAAGAAAAAAAAAAAATCAGAAAAGCAAATACAAAAATTAGCAGCTGAATGATCGATGCCACCACCGCCACAGCCTAGGACTAGGAATCCCAATTAATTAAGCGGTAATAATGAGGCGGAAACAGATGGTTTCATAGATTTTCAGGTAATTTGAAGCTTTGAGAGCCAAAAATTTGATGAGAAGCATTTTGAACGAAGACGGCAACTCCGCATTTGCTGCTACTGAATCCATCCCAGAGAAGAAAATTAACCGTACCTGAAATAGCCTTCTTAGCAGTGATATCTTTGACGAAACAAAGCTTTTCGAGCTTCCTAACAACGAAGTCATTGGCTACAACTTTTCCTGCGTTCTCTCCCTTTTTGCACTCGGTCACTAAACCACTTTGGTATAAAGCAACCATTACATTGGCACCTTGATGATCCACTTTTGTCCTTAGCGTTCCTGTTACCGACACCTGCAACGACTCTTGTGAAGGCCTCTGGAACGTAGCCTAATTCACATGAATCGAATCATCCATTCATCAGATTTCCCCCAATTCAATTTATAATGTCAACTAAATTTTATTTGAGATCTCATTGTTGGGCTTATCTCATTTTTCCCTCCTATGTGTGTTAAAAATCCCATGAAAAGAGACCCATTTCTGATGCTATTCATGGTTACGTGCTATTAATATTTGAGGTCCTGCGTTTTCTTGCAAGCTTGGGGAATTTTATTTTTGTCAAATATATATTTGTGGACCATTTTGTGTTTGTGATAAAATTGCTTGAACAGATTGTGGTTTCCTCAACACTGATCACGTCGATCAAACAAGTAAAAATATTGTTGTTCTTAATTAGAATTTTTTAAGAGAAAGGAATTGTTTGCTAACCTGGAGTGTTGGTGCAGGGAATCTGGTTGCTTCCTGGATGGATGACAAAAGAGCATCAGGTTCGTTGCCAACGCATTGAGCTTTTCCTTGGAGCACAGTTTGGGGCGTGAACATAGTGTCGAGATTTAGGGCCTCAACATAAGCTTTTTGTCGAACAGTCCATTGGCTAGACCCGAAAGGATCCTTCCAGCCCTTGTAATCCCAATAATCAACATGGTAAGCCAATAATATCACCGGCACCTGTAGGTCCTCAAAGTCACCCCTTCCGATCCTCGAGAAGAGCATCTCCGCCTCTGTTGAGGTGGCACAGCCCTGTGAGGAGAAGAGCTCCAACACCACTGGCCCTCCTCTCCTCTGCTCCTCGGCCGTCAAGTCAGCCGTTGCATTTTCAGAGGAATTCCTCTCGTGACCCGAAGATGATGATGATGAGCCTTTACCAAAACAGGTGAAGAGACGACGCGCCATTCTAGACGTGTCGTCTCCGCCGCCGAGGTAATTGTTAAAGGTTAACAAGGGAAGGGAAAAAAAAAAAAGAAAAAAAAAGACAACTATCAAAACTTTACTTAAAAATGTATCGCTTTCTCTTTTCGATTTCTAGGTGTGAGATCCACAGAGGAAAAATGAAAATTGAAAAAGAAGGAATGGTAGGGAGAGAAAGGTGGCGAAGAAAATGCTGGGGTGCCCTTTTATGCTTGTTGTTTAGTGCTTCCCATGCAAATTCATTATCAGTGCAGAACGCATACCAATTAATTAATTTGGAGAAATAATTGGATAAAAGAAATAAAATTTCCAATGTATTACTCTTTTCTATTTTAACATGTCAAGATGTATTTATTTATTATTATTATTATTTTTTAATATCATCTTCTAACATTCTCATAATTAATACTTTAATATTTATATTTATTAATTATTCTTGTTAAAAAATAAAAATAAAATTTCTTTTAATTTTTCAATTAGAATACACATTAAATTTTTTATATTTTTCAAAGATTGTATATATATATATATTGTTATAAGTAAGAAAAAAGATAGAGGAAATATATTTTTATTTAATATTCCTATAACTAATACAATTTTTATTTTTTATTTATCACATTAGAGATAAATTGAATTTCTTTTTATTTGTTGTATTAGAAAATTAAAATATTTTTTCTCATATATATTAAATAATTTTTGAGATTTTTTCCCCTAATATATCTTGGAATATATATAATTAATCCTTTATAATTTATATTGATTAATTATTTTTATTAAAAAAAAATAAAATAGTTCTTCTCAAAAAAAAAAATTATATATTTTTTAAGAGTGTAATTTTCAGTATAAAAAAAAAATGGAGGAAATAATTTTTTTGGTGGAGTCTCACTTGCATCTTTGGAAAAGAGGAGAGGGAGAAAAAGGAAGAAAAAAATAATAATAATAATAAAAAAGAGGGAAGGTACGTGGCAGCCGGTATGGTACAGGTGTTTCAGATATTGGCACCGACAGGGAGAAGTCGGTGACACGTTATCTATCCGTTTTTATTTTTTTATTTTTTTTTTTTTGATAATTATCTATCCGTTTTTATATTTGCTTGTGGTTGAAGGTAATTACAAATTACGTTGGTTTAGTATACTATTATTGTCAGAATCTGGGCTTGTGGCTGTCGGTAGGACAGCGAATCTCCAACTATAAAATATTTACCTTCCAAGTACTTTGTCGTCCATAAGAAGCTGCTTTATTTATTACTTTTTGAATTTATAATTCGAATTATATTAAATATAAACTAAAAATTTTAAAATTTAAATAAAAAATATTTTATTATCATTCAATTATTATTATTAGAAGATGATAATTTAGGATGTATTTGGATTAAAAAAAAAATTATTTTTTTAAGATAAAATTTCGTTCAAAATGAATTTTATGTTGAAAAAATTAAAATATCTTAATAGGGCGCACAATATTGAAGTGACAATTCTAGTGTATAGTATAGGAGACAAACTCTAATTCAAAAAAAAAAAAAAAATGATATTTAAATATGTAGAGTTATTGAAAAATAAAAATTTCTCACTCAATTCAAATTGAGTGATAACTGGTTGATGAGTTGGTATCCTAATCCTTGAGAATTTGCAGATAAGTTATACCCTATAATTGAATAATACTTAAATGTTATTGATAATTAATGTTAATCAATAAAACTCTCTATTTATGATAATAATAAATATTGAAATAAAAATTTATTTTTAAATAGTTTGTATCAGATTGGTAGAATTAAATTATGCGAGGAAATAATTTTTACATATTAATATAAATACATTAACTATCACTAACAAAATTATGATAATTAATATATATTTATATTAGTGTAACAAAAAATAAATCTTTCTGAAAAAATTAAGTTATATATTAAAAATAAAATTATTTTAAAAAGAGTGATCAATATATATATATATATATATATAAAGATTTATAGATTTTGAAAAGTTCTTTTTCATATTTTTTGAAATTATAAAACAACATTTTTATCTAATTTTATATTTTCTTTCAAAATAATAATCCACATGAGCCAAACAATAATCCGAATTGATTTTTTTTTTTTTTTTTCTTTCCTTCTTTCCCCTCTAAATCTCCACTAAATTAATTAATTCGAAATTAACTCCAAATCAATAATTATATATTTTTCTATATATAATTTATTAACAAAAGTTATATTCCTTCTATAGAATCATGTAATCCACGTGTCAAAAGATAAAAAGGGAACCAGAAAATCCTCTTTAGCTAAACAATAGTGCCCCTTGGATTAGGCCGTCAGAGTTGACATTTCAAATTCATGTATAAAATTAATGGTCTTAATAAAATAATTTAATAATTTAAATATATATTTATAAACATAAATTTATTATTTAATTATTTAATACATATTATAAAATTTTATATCTATATTTTAAAAAAAAAAATATTTTGAGGTATTTTTACCTCTTGTGTCTCAAACTCATGACCTCTTGAATTATAAGTAAAATTGATATCAATTGAGTTACACATTTTTTATATCTATATTTATAACTTTTAAATAAAATTTGTATTAAATTATATTAACAAATTATTAAAATAATAAATATATGTATTAAAACGATATAATCTTTAAAAAATATATATATAAACTCACTCTAAGTTGCTACAAGGTTGGTCCCTACAACATGCACGTGTGCCACTGCTCAATTTTAAGTCCATGCATATGTGAGGTATGGTCATCCGTAGATAGCACAAAATGCCCCACAACTGATCATGGATCCCACTTGTTTCGGGGAGACCCAGTTCGGAATAATGCCACAGCATCTGTTCTTGCATTCTGTTCTTGCCACACATATGGGATCTATCTTCACCTCGTGGCTTATCCACATTAGTACCACCACAACCCCTTCAATTACTTTCATTTCCCCACCCCTCAACCCAATAAAAAATAAAAATAAAAAACTGGTTCAGATATATATTGTCCCTTGCGTCCATATGTATATGGGAGTGAAAGAACTGAAAGAAATCCTTCTTTATATATATATATATATATATATAGGATAATTCAGAGACCATATAATTTTCTTCATAATTTTGCTTTAGTAATAACAAAAATAATCGATATGTTAGAAGGTAAAGCTGTTATCGGTGAAACTGATATGCTACAGACTATGCAACAAGATGCTCTTGATTTAGCATCCAAGGCACTTGACTTCTTTGATGTTACTGAAGCCACTGAGATTGCCTGTTTCATTAAGAAGGTACCTACCTACGTAATTAATTTCTTCCTTTCCAATAATTAAAATCCTTGTTATAAAGCTTTATTTAATTAGCTTAATTATGGGAATTACTTTTCATATATCTATGAACCTGAATTTGATAATTAAAAACTAAAAAGAAAAAGTTTTGGTGTTTTTTTTTTTTTTGGATTGATTCAGGAATTTGACAGGATACATGGACCTGGATGGCAATGCATTGTTGGGACAGATTTTGGTTCATTTGTTACTCACTGCCATGGCTGTTTCATCCACTTCTATGTGGGTAGTCTTGCGATTTTGCTATTCCGGGGGTCCGCAGGAATTGAAGCCCAGCAGACAGTCAAACTTGCAGATTTGGAACTGGAAGAAGTAGTGGTTTGAGGCTGTTATTCCATTTTGAATGCACTATCATATACCAATTTACCAAATGCCCTTTCTTTCTTTCTTGTGTTAGATTCAGTAATCATTATACATTACACTTTGTCAAGTTAACCTTTCTTTATCAATTTAAATTTTTTTTTCATATATAAAGCAGGTAATATTTGACATGATGTCAAAATCGAAGGTCTAAGAAAATTTGTGATTAACTCACATGTAATACAAGAAAATGTGTCGATTGAATTAACCTGTCTTATATATTACAACATTAATTCCATCAAACTAGCTAATTAAACATGCATTAATTTAATTACCAACTAACAAGTCAGTCAGTCGTTATTTTAATGTCATATTCTTATAATTAATTTCCATATATAGTTGCATATATAGCCAAACTCTCTTCGTGTCAAAATTATTTACCAGAAGTGTATGGTTACTAAGGCAAGCAATCCCATTTTTCATTTTTTTAAAATGTACATATATATAATCACATGATCAGAATATCAGATTCCTTATATAATTAAAAAAGAAAAACAATCTGATCTCTTCAGAAATCAAGATCATCTTGATTAGGTTTCGGGGAAGTCAGCAGCGCTGTATACAGCCTTAGCCTACCCTCTCCAAGTGAAGAACAGCGAGATAAAGGCCTTCTTGGTCTAATAAACAACAGCGAAGTGAGGGTTAATCGGTACTTATGCCTTCTCCAAGCCAGCTGAATAGCAACAACAGCCCAAGTTCTCCATGCCGGGGAGTAATATCTCGCACTCCTCTTCACTTTTTCGTTCACAAAAGTGTACCGGAAATGCTGAGTAACATACTTCACGTCTTCAGCCTCCAACCCGAACGCCTCCGTGGTTTCGAGAGTTACTAAGGTGGAGGAAGACGGCGGCAGTCTCTCCACAAAGGGTCTCCGGAGGCACCATGACAGCAGCTCATCTCCGCTGAAGTTTCCGGGGCCTAACATGCAACAGCTTTCCATGCCATCCCTCAATTCCTGGCTGCTTTGAAGATGGCCTCTTACTATGAATAACATTCTCTGAACTTGATCACCTTCTCTAGTTATCTAGCAACCAAAGAGACACAAATTGTAAGACAATTCTAACGGATAATTTCGGTTTAGTCCAACTAGAATATTAACTCTTTATGTTATAACGATATGAAAGAAATCAATAAGATAAAGAAATATTCAAAATTTAAATTAAGGATGGTATAGTAAATGGGTAGTTTTATCAAAAGTAAGCTTTATCAGGATAAATTTTGTGAAATATCACCTGGTTTTCCAATTAATTAATGTTTAGGCTATGTCTGATTAAGTATATATAGAGAACTTACTGTTTCTCCCTTTGTGAATATGAGGGACTTGACTCGGGCACAGATGTTTTCCAGGACCAAGTTATCCATATGTTGAAATAAGGGCACCTGAAAGATTATGCAATTACACATAATGATCATGGTACTGTGTGTCTGTGTGACCTCAGAAAAAGCCAAGGAGACATTTGTAATTACATATATTGCAATTATACCTGCCTAACCAAGTCCAAGCAGAGGTGATACTTTATGTCCCTCCTGAGGCCTTCTGGGAGATTTCTAGTCATCTCAAATTCATCCACTCCACGCATTGCTGCCCAGCGTTGCCTTTCGTAATTCCTAACTCTTTGCCTAAAATTTGACGGCAAGCGTCTCCTTCTCATCCACCATTCTATATTTCTCATCCTGAGTTGCATTGCTTGTCTCTTAGACGTTGTTGAATGCAAAAACACCTGAATTTTGATCAAGATCAGCTGTCTGAACATATATAATTACTCACTATATATAGTCTCCCTGCTCACCTTGATGTTCCCAATTAACATAGTAACCAAAAAAAGTCCAGTAATCAGGACTATGGTGATGAAAACTACTTCTGACCAATCTGTTGTGCTCTCCAGGTTTCCGAAGGTACTATATATATTGATTTATACTTGAACAAGTCAAATTAATTCCAAGACTAAAAATAACGAACTGTAAACAGAGACTTATTAATTAATTAATTTTAAGGTTATATAAATACCTCAGAGTCATTAGGCCCCAAAAGATGGGAAAAAGTATCTTCTCTAAACGATTTTCATTTGCGACCAACTGAACAGTCCATTTATAAGCACCGTAGTTGAAATTATCATAACTCTCCAAACACACAGACCTCGCATCCCTATTCTCCCCCCATATCAGTCGAAACCTGTCTTTCACGAGGCTGCTTGTTCCATAGTAAATGGGCTCTTCACATGCCAACATCTTCGGACCACACCCTCTTGCAAGCCCGCATTGCTCCTTCAGACACTTTGCAGCCCTTTGGATACCTAGCAAGTACCAACATGCTCCAACTGCCTGCAATAAAAAATAAAAAAAATAAAAAAAAGAAAGAAAGAAACATTGTAATTACGTACTTTCTAAGCTCTATGTTCACAAAAAGACTTCTCAGGCACACAAAAAGAATTTTAAGGACTAGTGAGATTGTCAAAATTCTCGGAGACTTACATAATATATAATGGTCAATCTTATGCTAAAGTAGATATAATTAGTTGAAAATAGATATTTAAACATATATATATAATCTAGATGTGGGATTGAAGCATGATAAATTCAAATTGTGAATCAAGATATGTATAGGACAATGTAGGGTTGGCCTAATATGATGATATGTGAATACAAGAAACTTTCTTTCAGGTAAAAACAATCAATTTACTCTCCAATCATTCATATTTCATTAACGTAAGAAGAATACAAACACAGTATCAAAACCCCGTGTAAAACGTGCCATTAATTTTCTCTCATATAAAGATTAAATATTCATTAATGATTATAGTTGAAAAGAGAGAAAGAGAGAGAGAGAGAGAGAGAAAAAGTTTAGATCGCTTTACATGGGATGCGACAAAATATGCAATCAAATTGAGGGAAATTCCCCACCAAACTGTCTCAAAGATACAACCAGCTGACAGATTTTGCATGCGTCTCAAGAGGCAAACTGAGTGATATATCTTGGGAAGATATTGGAACAGAAACATTATTAAGAATACTGTCATAACAAGAGTTGTCCAACCCTTCTTCAGAAGCACAGGAACTACCACCCACAGCACAATCTGCAAAATCAAACATCGTCTTATCACACCCCCAAGTAAATGTTATATTTAATCAATATATCTCTATATATAAGTTCTCAAAGTGTAGAAGTATGAGGATATATATATATATATTAACTTTTGAAAGTGAAAACTGATGAACATGGTATTAAAGCGAGAAGATGCGATGCAGATGCATGCACACAAATTAAAACTGCAAAACAAATTCTTGACTGCTTAGAATCACTGATTTCATCAATACCATTCTTCGTGTGTGCGTGCTGTGTGTTGTGTGTGGGGGGGGAAGGATTAAAAGAAAATATATTGCCATATTCACCTGGGGTAGAGGAAGAATTACGAAGAGATCAAGGAAGACACCCTTCTTAGCCTTGAGGTATCTTACGGCCACTTTGCCAGAACTCGTATAATAATTTAGTCGACTTCTTTCACCGCCGGAGACATGACTCAAGGAATGATGAGGACGTTTGTTCATCTTGAATTGTATCCACATGTTACACACATGTAAGACATCTGTCAAACAGCGGAGAGCAGTCACGATGACAGCAAACCAACCGTCGACGAAGTAGCACAAGCAGCTTTCACTAATCGAGATAGTGTAGAAGAAGAGAGGATCCACAAAAAGACCAGTTGCACACACCAGAAGGAACATTCTGTTCCATTCTTGTACCCATGACGAAGGAGCTCTAGGGTCCAATAAAACCTTCCCGGAAAACCACCCTCCTGTTCGACGACGTCCACAGAGATAGCTGCTTTTTCCCCCTTCATCATCCTCCTCCTCCTCTCCCATGTCCTGATCTACTTCGTATTCCTCATCTTCATCAGTTTCATTGGAACTGCTCATTTCCTTTTTTTTTTTTTTTTTTTTTAAAAAAAAAAAAGGAATATATATGATTTCTTGTTTGTGCACTTTTTTTTTTTTTTGTACGTACCGTGATGTTCTTCTTGCGTATTTATATTGGGATGAGGATGGAATAAGGAGTTATTCAAATTAAAAATTCAACTTCAGGATCAGAATAATTTAATTATTTGCACTAATTAAATTATATTTTTATTAAAATAATGTTAGTACATGTAATTTAAAAAATTTATAATTGTATTTATAAAAAATTATAAACAAATTGACGCTAAAATAACATAAAAACATTCAGAATGTTTTATAACAATATATATATAATTATAATTATCAAAATAACATTATTCTACTAAATTATTGATCTACTTTTACTAAATATATTCATTTTCAGATTATTAGATTATTTTGATGGTCAAGTTCAATTTTACAACTTTCCCCCCCTAGCTACTCCTATATAGGAGGGGTAGCTAGCTAGCTAGCTAAATTAATTAAAAGTCGCCAAAATTTTGTATGCTTCAAGCTATATTTAGATAAGTCTTTAATTAGAAAAAAAAAAAAAAAGACTTATTTAAGACAAATTATTATTTAAAGTGAATCTTGTTTTCTTTTTTTTTTTAAAAAAAAAGACTTATTTAAGACAAATTATTATTTAAAGTGAATCTTGTTTTCTTTTTTTTTAAAAAAAAATTGAATTTTATGTTGGAAAAAGTAGGGGTTAAATATATAGATTTTATAGGTGTAATAATTGTGTGTATAAGAGAATGTTTATTTTAGAAAAAGTATGTAAGAGTGATTTTATTAATAATATATATTTTTTAAATAAAGTGGGGTCTACGACTTTTATAAGTATGTTTTATAGGTGTATTTTTTGCGGGGGACAAAATTTGTTTCAAAAAAAAAATATTGTCCAAATGTGCTAATTTATGGGAGACAAACATTCTTCACTCAACTCAAGTTGAATGCTTATCCAAATGTAACCTCAATCTCTCCCTTCTTAATATAATTCTTACATTTTTTTTTCCCTTTTATGTTTTATTACTTCTATATTTTAATATGTTTCAATATTTTACTTCTATTTAAGTGATTTTTGTATCACGATTTTATTTCTTCTTCTTCAATTTTAATTTTCCTTTAAAAATTTCAAATACTTTTTCTTTTCTTTTTTTTTTTTTTATAAAATTTTGTTTACTAGTAGAATTTATTATTTTTTTTTAAAAAAATATTATTTAAATTAAATAATAAATAAAATATAATGATTTTTTTTTAATAATAATTATTTTTTATGAATTATTCAAAAGAATACAATATATCCAATATATATATTCATAGAGATCAGAGGTTTTTCTAGTATGTATATATATATATAATATATGGTGGGCTGCATGGCATTAATGAGGAGGAAAGCTCGTTAGTGCTTGCCAAAGGCAGGCAGAAAGAGGTACGAAAGAAGAGATAAAGCGGTAGGAATTAAAAAAAAAAAAAAAAAAAAAGGTGTCGGTAACGCAGGTTCGACGTAATTTCGTCATATTTGTTCTTTAGTTGATTCCCATTGTATCCTTTATATATTATATAGAAACCTAGCTAGGTACTCTATTTAAAAAGTATTTTGGACAGCATATTCTATATTAAATAAAAGAAAAAAAAAAATTATTCCCCACATGTTTTTCTATGATGAGATAAGTATTTTTTATTATAACTATTGTTTAATTAAAAAAAAAAATAAAATTATATATATATATATATATATATATATATTAAAATAAAGTAATAGTTCGACTTTTTCTTATTCAAGTGTTGAACTCGATTTACTTATTTTATGTTTACTGTAAATTGTGCTTATGTTGTCTGAGATGGAAGCTTGGAAGGCGCTCCAAAAAAAAGATTGTAAAGGATAGATATGAAATTAGGAAGATGTTGCGGGGGTGAAGGACTGTTCCGATATTTTTCTTCATAATAAGGGTTTATACCAAGTTTGGCCTAATTTAGGCCAAACAGTCGTGCAATGGCCTAGGGTGCGAAACGTTGTGCCGGTT
>JAXGGT010000162.1:7984659-7999482 GCA_035583425.1 Marsdenia floribunda | reverse complement strand
AATTATTTCTAATTCTTAAATACAAAACTAAATCTAACCCAAAAATATCACAAACAAATTAAATATGATTTTTTTTTTGCAACAAATAAAAATAAAATAAAAGAGAGTAGATTACCTTTAGTTATTGAAGAAGAGGAAGCAACAACAGGGAGGAAGAGAAGCAACAAGAGGTAGGAAGATAAGCAAAAAGGGCAATAACAATATAGAGGAGAAAGGGAATGTTTGTAGAGGAGAAAGGAAATTCCGAGCAGATAAGAATTTGTAGAGGAAAGGAAATCCGAGCAGATAAGAAAGGCAGAATGAATGGATGTCGTAGTGATAAGGCGAAGTCGCAGGCTTGACCTGCGTCTTTAGTACATCGCAGCCATTGGCTGCGTTTTATCATTACATCGCAGCTACGAGCTGCGTCTTCAGTACATCGCAGGCTGTAGCTGCGTTTTTGAGCTACATCGCAGCCTCCAGCTGCGTTGAGGCCAAACCGGCGCAACGTTTCAAACCCTAGGCCATTGCACGACTGTTTGGCCTAAATTAGGCCAAACTTGGTATAAACCCTCATAATAATTGAATGAATTATATATATATCCCTTGAAATGAATATATTGATTTGGAGGTTAATTATATTTCGATACCCAGTTCAGCACCAATTCATGATCACACAATAATAATCCAATCATGTTATCATATCTCACGGTTCCATAGCAAGATCCAATTTTTGCCCAGATTATCTAAAAAAAGTGTAAATTTATTTCCCCGGGACGAACAAATTGACATGGGATTCCTCAAATAATCATAAAACCTGTCTGTCTTCAGAAATCAAAATCATCTTGATTAGGTTTTGGTGAAGTAAGCAAAGCTGTATAGAGTCTTAGCCTATCCTCGCCAAGTGAAGAACACCGAGACAATGGTCTCCTTGGTCGAATAAACGAAAGTGAAGTTAGCGTCAATCGATGTTTATACCTTCTCCAAGCCAGCTGAATAGCAACAGCAGCCCAAGTTCTCCATCCCGGGGAATAATATCTTGCACTCCTCTTCACTTTCTCGTTCACAAATGTGTACCGGAAATGCTGAGTAACGTACTTCACATCTTCAGCCTCCAACCCGAACGCCTCCGTGGTTTCGAGAGTCACTAAGGTGGACGAAGATGGCGGTAGTCTCTCCACAAAGGGTCTCCGGAGGCACCACGACAGCAGCTCATCTCCGCTGAAGTTTCCGGGGCCTAACATGCAACAGCTTTTGACACCATCCCGCAGTACCTGGCTGCTTTGAAGATGGCCTCTTACTATGAATAGCATTCTCTGAACCGGATCACCTTCTCTAGTTATCTGGCAACCAAAGATCCAGGCACAAATTTATGCTATACATCGATCTGAATTCTGAACAATCAATATTGTTTTCTATGTCTGAACCTTTTCTTTAGGGTCACAGATCTCGATCAGTTACATTTTCTATTATACCTCTGTCTGTGTCATTTTTTTTTTTTAAATTATCCAATAAAATAATAATTACACTTATTATATTTATATTGGCGTAATATAAAATGTCATGCCTGTTCTTTTTTAAGTATACAGAACTTACTGTTTCTCCCTTTGTGAATATGAGTGATTTCACACGGTCACAGATGTTTTCCAGGACCAAGTTATCCATGTGTTGAAATAAGGGCACCTGCAAAAAAGATCATGTAATGATGATTTTGTTTCATTGTAATAATACGTTGCCTTATACATCAGCTAAAAGAATGAAAACTTTATTATACGTGAATTGCATATATATATATATATATATACGTGTATATATACCTGTCTGACTAAGTCCAAGCAGAGGTGATATTTTATGTCTCTTCTAAGACCCTCTGGGAGGTTTCTGATCATCTCGCATTCGTCCACTCCACGCATTGCTGCCCATCGTTGCCTTTCATAATTTCTAACTCTTTGCTTAAAATTTGTAGGCAAACGTCGCCTCCTCATCCACCATTCTATATTTCTCATTCTCAGCTGCATGGCTTGTTTCTTAGACGTTGTTGCATGCAGAAAAACCTGGATTTGATCAAATTAAACCTCAGATTCCTCCCTTACTTTGTTAATAAAGATTATACGATAATGAATTTCGACGTATTCGTAGATAAAAAGTCACCTTGATGTTTCCGATTAACATGGTAACCAGAAGGAGTCCAGTAGTGAGGACGATGATGATGAACACTACCTCCAACCAATCTGTTGTACTCTCCAAGTTTCCGAAAGTACTATAATATTGATTCATACAAACACAACAAGTCAAATTCCCAGGCTGAATAAGAACAACGGTAACTTAGAATCTCCAGTTACATTTTTTATTATAACCTTCTTTGCTAGGTCAATACAAATATATTAAAATGACATTATTAAATCCATATTCCTGTTAAAGTATACAGGATATAACTTTTATTGGCGTAACCGAGAGAATGTACTAACTAACAAAGACTTGCAAGCATATAAGTATATAACTAGAAATTGAAATGTTTCAAAAAAATTTTGAAGTTATATAAATACCTCAGAGTCATTAGGCCCCAAAAGATGGGAAAGAGTATCTTCTCTAAACGATTTTCATTTGTGACCAATTGAACGGTCCATTTATAAGCACCATAGTTGAAATTATCAGAGTTATCCAAACATACAGACCTCGCATCCCTATTCTCCCCCCATACCAGTCGAAACCTGTCTTTCACGAAGCTGCTTGTTCCATAGTAAATGGGCTCTTCACAGGCCAACATCTTCAGACCACACCCTCTTGCAACACCGCATTGCTCCTTCAGACACTTTGCAGCCCTTTGGATACCTAGCAAGTACCAACATGCTCCAACTGCCTGCAATAAAAACCATGAAAACATTTTTTGTGTCTCGTCTCCTACATATGAAAGAAATATCCAATTAATCATTAACTATGTGAGCAGTAGCAGTAGTTTAGATTGTTTACGTGAGATGCGACAAAATATGCTATCAAATTCAGTGCAATTCCCCACCAAACTGTCCCAAATATGTAACCAGACAGGTTTTGCATGCGTCTCAAGAGGCAAACTGAGTGATATATCTTTGGAAGATATTGGAACAGAAACATTATTAAGAATACTGTCATAATAAGAGTTGTCGACCCCTTCTTCAGAAACACCGGAACAACCACCCACAGCACAATCTGCAAAATCAAACATCAACATTCAAGAACTGAATAATTATATTATCCCAGAAATTGCCTCAATATATACAGATAATTAGTACTCCCTCCTCCTCCTCCTCCTCCTGTTGTTTTACTAGTTACCAAACAAGTTAAAATACAAAAATGATGCATTTTATATATGATGATTTAAAAAATTATGATATTATTTAATTTTATATTCTTTTATAAAAAAAAATAATAATAATAAATATTAGTGATAAGTCAGAGATGAAATAAATATTGAATAAATAAACATTAATAAATGATAAATATTATCTCAATTTTATAATAAAAATAAATAATTAAAAAAAAAAAAAAAAAAAAATCGTTACTGAATGTTACCTAAAAAACCTGGGAAGAATGGAGTATCTCCACTACAAATTTCTTATTCTGGAAAGCATCACATGTAGGACCGCTTCCTATTATTTGTCATACTAAAATATTATGATATCTAATCTTTATTAATTAATCTTATTTAATAAAATAAAATAAAATAATATCTTAGTTTTTTTAATTAAAAATATATAAATATTTATATTTGTAAAGTAATATTTTTTTGTGTGTCACAAATAAAAAAGTGAGAAATTTGGGGGGGTAACACAGACACACACACAAGTATAAAGAAAAAGTAGTATAAAACTATAAATTAAGGAAAAAAAACTTGAATTTTAAATAAAATTGCCCTCTATTATTTATTCTATTTTTCTTCTATCTACGAGTAGAGAAGAAAAATATAAATTGAATGAAATTTTTTTAAAGATGTCAAGAAAAAAATCATAAATCAGGAATGAAAAAGAAGTAAAAGGAAAAATAGAACAATATATACATATAAATTAAACTAAAAGTTTTTTTTTTTTTTTTGTTTGTCAAAATTAAATTAAAGGTTAGTAAAAAAAAATAAAAAAATAAAAAAATCATTCAATCTCTCTTTTAGTAAGAGATAAAAAAAAAAAATTGAAAAGTATGATGAAAAAGACAATTTAATACAAAGCATATTAATAATTAGAATTATTATATAAAATAAAAAGGATAAAAAAAGAGGTATTGTAGAGATAGATTAAAAAGTTGTGATAATTAATGTCATTAAAAAAATTATAGAAAATATTATTGTAATCTTGTATATATAAATATACACCATTTTATATATTTCTAAGTGGCTGACTACTGAAAAATCCAGATAAACATTGTAGCAAGTATAGCAACTAATAATTTCTTAAAAACCCAAAAAAAGAAAAAAAAAAAAAAAAAAAAAAAAAAGAAAAGAAAAAGTAAGTCATAATTACTTGAAATATATATATATATATATATTATCCCAATACACCTATTAGCTGACGAAAAAAGGCCAGCAAGCAAACAAACAAAATGGGGATGCTTCTAGAAAAATAACCATGTCCGTTATTGGAAGTAGGGTAAATAATTTAAATTATTAATATCTATAGTTACTTTTTTTATTATTCAATAAAATTTTATATTTTTAAGAGAAAATATCAAAAATTAATTTCTTTTAATTTAAAAAATAAAATAAAATAATTTTTAACTACTTATTTTTTTACTTTATTCGTTTTTTTAACTTTCATATTGAGGAGCAAACAAGATTTTTGTACATCAGGTTAAAAAATTAAAATAATATTATTGATATATCTCTTAATAATTTTATAATTAATGTTTTACAATTAATATTTTATTAATTATTCTTCAAAAATGTAAAGTTAAAAATTTTTTAATTTTTCAATAAAAAAAACATATTAATTTTTGTTATTTTAAAAAAATATAAAATTGTGCATAACAATTAAAAATATGAAGAAAAATATAAAGAATAAGTAATAAATATTAATTAAAAATTGTTTTTTTAAAAAAAAAAAATAATAAATTATTACTTTAATTTTATAAAATAACTCTTAGTAAAAAATTCCATTTTCTTATCCAATCCCATATCCCAACAAAATAACTCAAACTCTTTTCTAAGAAACAGACACATTCTTGTTTTGTTTTTGTTTTTACCGCAGAGTAAGAAGCAAACCCTCACATGCAAAAACCAGAATGTGTCATGCATGCACAAAACTACAAAACAAGTTCTTGGCCACCTAGTGTCAATATGACTTCACTACCG
Source organism: Marsdenia floribunda (assembly GCA_035583425.1). Taxonomy (NCBI): domain Eukaryota; kingdom Viridiplantae; phylum Streptophyta; class Magnoliopsida; order Gentianales; family Apocynaceae; genus Marsdenia; species Marsdenia floribunda. The sequence continues at coordinate 7,994,186 of JAXGGT010000162.1, read as the reverse complement.
TTTTTTTCTTCTTCTTGCCATGATTGCACTGAATTTGGTGCAGAGAAAAAAAAAAAAAATTTAAGAAAAAAAAGGGGGAGAATTATATAGAAGAAAAAATGAATCACCTGTGGTAGCGGAAGAATTACAAAGAGATCGAAGAAGAAACCCTTCTTGTCCTTGAGGTATCTCAGAGCAACTTTGCGTGGATTTGAATCGTGTAGTTCATGACTTCTTTCGTCCACACTCAAAGAATGAGGAGGAGGACGTCGTCGGTTCACGAGCTTGAACTGCAGCCACATGTTACATACGTGTAAAGCGTCGGTCATGCACCGGAGAACCGTCACGGTCACCGCAAACCAACCGTCGACGAAGATGCACATGCAGTTTTCACTAATCGAGATGGTGTAGAAGAAGAGAGGATCCACAAAAAGACCCGCTGCGCTCACCAGAAGGAACACTCTATTCCATTCTTGAATCCACGAAGCCCTCGGGTCTAATACCTTCCCTGCAAATGAAAACCATCCTCCAAACCCTCGACGTCCACAGATTTTACCATACATCTTACCTTTGCACTCCTCCTGCTCCGATTCTCTCGCCTCCTCCTCTCCCACGTCTTCTTCTTCTTCCTCCTCCTCATACTCATCATCATCATCAGTGTCATTGTAGTTATTATGCCGAAATTCTTGCAGGCGAGTACCGCTCATATTTAATTCTTACGCATCTCTATATATGATTCCTGGTGTGTTAGTTATGTTTCTTGTTTTTCTTCCACTCTGAAGTTCCTTGCTTATGAGAAAGAAGAAAAGCGATGTGAAGTTTTAATTTAATTTGGAATATAGTTTGTGAAGGAAGGTACGATTGAATGATAAAACATGTCCAGAAGACGCCAAAAGATTTGTACTATGTGGAGCTTGGAAGTAATCCATCATAGGAAGAGGATGGGTAAGAAAGAAGTTGTGTGAATTTACTATACTGCCCACCCCCACACCCACTCTCGGCCCTTTTTTCTTTTCTTTTTTTTTTTTTTTTGGCCTATAAAACCAGATTTCAATTATATATATATATGATATATCGCAAACGACTGTGATTCGCTCACAGTGTTGAAAATGAGACAGTAAATATATGCATACTTCACAACAGATTTAACTTCATCAATAGTAATTTCACTTTCTCAATGAGATTCCAGTCACGTTATAGGTAAAACAAGAAAAACTTAAAAATTACAACCAAAAAAAACACACACACACACACACACTATGCGCAGACGTTGGAATTGATTTTGCCAATATTTTATGCTCCTTCCGGACAAACAAAATTGATGATTGGAAAACGATGTGAGAATAATAAAAACATTTATATATGTCCGGAGACCACCAAAAAATAAATAAATAAATAAATACATGTTTAGCTCATTACCACCACCCACTCTCAAAAATTACATCCATTCTTCCTATTTTCATTCTCTTCTATTTCATTTTGTTACGCTAATTACGCTATCCATTTCGTTATAGGTTCAATAATTATATAATTCAATTACTTTTGCAATAATCGTTAGGTTTAAAAAATAATAATAAAGGGTAGTTTGGGAACAGAAATTAAGAGAGAACGAGTAGGGGCGTGGCATTTAGTAGCAAAGGTTAGGTATTGCCGACGACAACAGAGAGAGGAGAGGAGGGAGAGAGAAGCAATAGGGAAGGAGTCTCATTCGGCAAATACGTTTAGGAAACACAGGTTCGGAGCAGTTTCGTTATTTTTGTTCTCTTGTTGGTTGATGCATCAATTATTATCCACAATTATAATCATCATCTACTTCTATAACATCCCACAAGATATTCAAGAGCCGTTCTGCAATTGACCACAACCCCCACCCCCACAAAATTTCCCATCAATATACCCCTCTAAACCTCGAATAGAATTTCCTCCATAATTTGACCATTTAAACAGCACATACACAAATAAATAAACAAACAAAATAAAAAATCATAAAAGACATGGAATTCGGACCCCATTTCTTAAGTTACAAGCCGTACAACAACAACTGTTATTTTTGGCTAATTGCATGATATATGAATGGTGATTGGATATCCAATTTGAGCAGGTACTTGATCAGAGTCACGAGATGGCTTAAGTTTTACGGAGTGAAGAGAAAATCAGAGGCATATCTGGAAAGTTATATATTCCCAGAAAGGCTTACCCCATGAGAATGATGGTTATGTGTGTAGGACCTATTTACCAAAGTATTTTGTATACTTATGAGCACGAAATCAAGGTTGAAGCAAGCGGTGAGTGGGACTCTGGGGTTCTGTATTCAAGAATGTCTTCACATGAGCATTTCTTGGACGGCTCGCAGCTACAGTTTCTAGGACAGCTAAGCTCACGTCAGAATAGGACTTCTGTCCGTGTACAAAGAGACCATTGAGAGATATCATCATAAATTCATCAAAAAAAAAAAAAAAAAAAAGAGAGATATCATCATAATAGCCAGCCACTGATTGTTCTCAATTCTTGTTCTTAGAGATAGGGTTACAGAAACTTTGTCCCTGAATACGTATGACCCGTAATAAAATGATATTTCACTGTGGTCAAAGGTTTTGACACAGAGGGACTATTATTTGGGTAGCAATTACCATTGGAAAAGTGTGCCAAGAAAAAGAAAAAAAATTTAAAAAAAAAAACACAATTATTTCATCAGATTAACCGTCTGAAAGCCCACTACAATGAGAACCAATCTAACAAAGACAAGAACAATGTTGAAATCTCAACTGCATTGAATCAATGTATCACGTTTTTGTCCACCGGCTTACACTTGTAGATGGGATAAGCATGAAAAGCATCCTCAAGAAACCCACAAATGAACCTAAGTTCAGCACATCAATATGACAGGCTTTTATATGTGTGACTCCAAAATTCTTCAACTATATCAGAGTGGCTTAGCATGAATATCGTTTTACCAATATCTCTACCCTTCACACTGGTTTGCTGCATTCAACAGACTACAGAGACTAGGCATATTTTACAAAGAAACAAAGCCAACTGTGCCCGTTAAAAGTTCACAAAAATGGTGCAGGGATGCCTTCAGCAAAACAATTGACAAAAACTATCAAAAGTTAACACCAACCTCCATTCTATCAATAATAATGAAAACAGCGAACATGAAAGGAGTATTAGATTATGTACATGCTTTATTGTACTGCTTGCTTACCGAAAGTAACCCTTCTCACGCATTTTTCCCGTCTTACTACCTTTACTTCTCTCACTGATCCTTCCCTGTTTAAGGAGATATAAAATACATGAAAAAGAAAATGAAGCACAAACAACAATTAACTAAGCAACAGACAGAGCAAGAAAGACAAGAAGCACCGTTATACACGAACATGTTTTTCTTACCTTTTCTTTTGTTCTGTTTCCACTCGGTAGATAAGCAACAAACCAAAAGTAATTATAATTGGCACTCGAAAAGGTGTAATGCTTCATAGAACTATAGTACAATAAAAGATAATGTAGTTCAGGAAATCATTAGAGGCTACAAGATTCTCAGCCATCACATCAAACCCAAACCCAAAAATGAAACTTTAGATATCAGACCTCGTTGTGTTACTAATGATAGACATAACGAAAGAGATGCTAGACATTATGCAATAAATCTGATCTCTTCATAGTTTGTCATCTTCAAATTCACATCCTAGACCTCCAAGATTTTATTCAATAAACTTAATATGGGACACTATTTATCCTTGAGAATCAACTACAAATATTCACAAAATCCAATATGCAAAATAAAGCACACATGTATTTCTGGGATCCAATTCGGATCACAAATGTTGCCTATCAAAAGAACAAGATCACAGATCTGAATACAGGGCAACTAGAGATCAAGATGTATGAACATTCGCATAAAAAACATAAAGAAACAAGGACAATAACAGTATGTATACTCACCTTTGGAACAACTGTTGTTCTCATGCTCTTTTCTGGAACTCTTGTGGTAACTTTCTCAACCTGAGCAGTACTCGTGGTTGACAATTTCTGACAAGAAGCTGCTTCACCTGTGACATTTTCTTTACCACCACCAGGAATTAGATTAGAACTTCTAGCCACTACCTTTTCCTTTGCCTTCACTCCTGCAGCAGTGGTATATCTTCTGTTGACACAGTGTGGTACTAGCTGAAAATGAAAGATGAAAGAAAAAAGAGCATTTCTGAGGTCAACCAACACAGTGATCTCCTGAACCAATTTCTCTAGTACAAGAAAAAGGAATATTCCGCAGAAATTTTAGTTGCACTGGACGTCGATCATCCTTCTGCTTCAGATATCTCATGAATTGAACTAATGAAAAGCTATTAGAACACTTCTTCAACAGTTTTTCAGTGACTAACCTTTACTTTTGCATTTCCTTGATTGATGGATGGTGCTTTAAAGCTTTGATTCCTTAACTTGAGTTTAGCAGGTTGAACACTAGGTGCATTGGACAACTTTGTTCCATCAACTTTATTATGGAAAGTCATAGGCATTTGAACATCTCTATCACTTAAGGTTATGTCTTTATCATTTCTTGATGTCAAAATTTTCTCGACACAGGCAATACTCAGAGAGGAACCTATGCTGGACTTACTGGAAGAAGATTTCTGGCCTTCTGATAGCCACCCATTAGTTACCTCTACTCTTGATGCCTGCCGTGTAACACAACTCTTCCTCAGGCTAATCTTCAGAGCTGACAGGAACCCTCTAGCATGGCCAAAAACATGACTAGATATTTCAAAGGAGTTTGGCTGCTGCAGTCCACTACCCTCAGAAGTAATGGTGCTTGAAGAACTGTTTTCTCCTTTCCCAGAGAAGTTAGAATCCGAAGTAAATTTTTGATCACCAAGAGGGACAGTCCCAATATTGTGCTGCCCAGCATTCTCAGTTAAGTTGTTTCCACTTCTGGAATCTAAAATTGATCCAGCTAGCTTGTTATTCTTTCCTTTCTTTGTTCTATTACCTGCCACTCTAGTGGACTCAGAACTCACAAATGAGGAATTCTTGTTGAGGTTCTTTACTGTATGCTGGTTACCAAAAGTAACCATCTGTTTTCCCTGTAGCCCATCCCTACTTGTATATCCTTTTCCTCTTGAGTTTGATACAGAAGGCGGGAGCTCTGGTGAAGATTGTTCTAGTATATCAAATTCTAGGTTCACGTGAATCCCAGAAGAATGAGCAAATGCAGAAATCAACGGCCTAGAAGAACACTGATGGAACCTGAATATGTATTTACTCAGATATGGTACCACACATGTACATTATTTGAAAAACGAAAAAGAGCAGAAGACAATTAGATGCTTACGGATGGTTTATAAAAAACCATTCATCATCCCTGCACCATAGTTGTGGATAAATAGATAGAGAAAACCAATTAATTGCCTGAAAAGTAAGAAGTATCCGTTGAAGCACAATAGATCAATAGTGAAACTCACAGGTCATCGTAACAGGACTGACATTCTAGAGTGAGATCAACCCACATGGGTGCTTCAATTTCATCCTGTAAACATCAGCCAGAGTAAAAGTTTTACTAACTGAAACTGCATCAGAACAACGTTCTAACTCAAACTGAATACAAAAATGTTGATTTCCTGAGAATCCATTGGACACACTAGCTAACTATTGAACCCAGTCAAAAGCTTCAACTTAATGATGTCCAAAAATCAAGACAACATAAAAATGTATACTTAATCCAAATCAGAAAAAAAAAAAAAAAAAATTTAAAGAATTTCAAAATCAATCAAACTTACAAGTTTCATCAAAAGAAATTAGCAAAGAAAGAAATCCAGAATGAGAATCAAAGACCATAACAGAAAGTAGCATATATCAGTAGCAAAATTTCCATCTCAAAATCACGTAAAGATCCTTAACATCCCTAACAGAACTGAAACGTAGAAAAGCGTCAGCTTAACGTGACAATCAAAACAATAAAATTAAAGAATAATATGAGCCCTAGAACAAACATATCACACACGGTACCCATGGCACACAGAATATACTCCATACAAACATAAGCTGAAGTTGAAAAAACTTCACATTGAAACCCCAACTGTTAGTGTGCGTATATATACACGGATGCACACGCGCACACATACGTAGAAGTAAGTATGTATACCAAAAAAATCCCAGTGTTTAACATCATTTTGGGTCCTTTTCCGGAAAGCAACTCCAGATTTAGGAGAATTAGCCATGCCATCATCCATGGAAACATGAGGAATCCTTTTCCTTCGGACCATTTCTTCTTCTTTCCTCATCACTGCGGATTGAACAACAGAGGCTTTTCCACTATTTACCTTTGAAATGAATTCCTTCATCAACCTAAAGAAAAGGAGCGGGAGGCAAAACGGCGTCGCATTTTCCCCGGAGAGATTTTCTCAATGATGATTTAACAATCGTCGATTAATGGGTTTCTCTGTCATCCAACGGTTGGCAGTGCTCCTGTACGACATTTGGGGGCCCACAAAACCTCCAAAAGGGAAAAGTTTGCCATCCAGTATATATATAAATCTTCCTGGTTTCCTTTTCCCTGCTCAGTTCTCTAATTCTCAACCGATTTTCAAAGCCAACTTCAGAAGAGAATTTCAAGCGAAGCTTAGCCATGTCAGGCGTGCGTTGATGTCCGGTTGGGATTGTGGAACTCTCATGAAATTGGTCGAAGAAGCTTAAGAACACGCAGAGCTAACCAACACGCCAGCTTCGGAAAGGGCACAACCTGTACTTAATCTCGTCTGACTACCTGTGGCACACCTTGCCGCTCCAAAATGTTAATTTTCATACCTTTTAGTCCGTATTTGTCGTAAATTTGGTGATATTTTATTGATTTTTGTCGTATGATTGTTTTAGGTTTCTCTGAAGTTTTAGGCTGCTGTATTAATGGTGATTTCTTTTTTCAAAAAAACAAAAAAAAATTATGATTGTGTTATAGTAAATAATCTTTGAAATCTCAACGAGTAACATATGGTATTCATTATTCAATATACCAGATTTTTTTTTCTTTCTTTTAAATGCATGATTTTCACTGGTTTACTTTGATCAATCGAATTGTGAATTTTCAAGACCATATGCATACACACAAAGAGTGATGTGTAATTATAAATTTTCCGATCTTTTTTTTTTCTCTTGACGTTCTGGAGAATTATGTCATCCTGTACAGTATTCATTGTGATTCTCTGCTAGGATTCATTGAAGTATTGAACAGGTGCACCAATTGAAACATTTTGTAAAAATTCTTTGATTATATAAAATTTAGAAACTATATTAGCATCTTGCGGGGATAGCTCAGTTGGGAGAGCGTCAGACTGAAGATCTGAAGGTCGCGTGTTCGATCCACGCTCACCGCAATGTATATTTTTTTTAAAAAAAAATTTGTAAAGTGAATTGTAATTCGTCTTTAACTTATAATTTTAGCTGATATAATCTTCATTTCTCTATAAAACAATATTCTTTTACATTGAATTAGTTCATATATAAAATTTTTAATTAAAAAATATAATAATATAAATGAATATATTTTGCCATTTCTTTTCTTCTTAATATTTAAAATTCCTTCCAAATGTTAACTCACTGGAACCTGAACCTTTTTTTGTGCCCATTGTATGTATAGGTGGAAGAAAGGTCCTTCAAATCAATTTGTATTTTATCCATTAAGAATTTATGTTGTGATATTTATACCCTTGTGTTTTAATTTCAAAAAAAGAAAAAAGAAAAAAGTACCCTTGTGTTTAAATTTGAAAATCAACTTCCTTTAAATTTAATAGAAAAAATTCTACATAATTATTATTTTGAATGTTAAATGAACCTAATTGAATAAATTTTTTAAAAAATATAAATATTATTAGATAGGTAAATTGGCAAGTTTAGTTTCTAAACTATCGCAATTTGGTAATTAAGGTCTCCAATTTATTTTTTTGTACAAATAGGTCTCCAAATTATGCAAACCATACAATTTGGTAAAGGCATTTTGGTCTTTTTACTTAAAAAATTTAAAAAAAAAAATGAAGAAAAGGTATGGCGATAAATCAAGGGAAGTTTAATTGGAATAAGCATCGGAGTAGTGACTGAAAGTGACAAAATTTGGAAAAGCTTCCAAGCTTTGGGAGCCATTGCTTTTGCCTTTTCTTACTCCATGATTCTTATTGAAATTCAGGTATATTTGTTTCCTCGGAAAATTGGTCATGCACGTGATTAGGTTTTAGAGCTAATTCATTGATTGAATTACAGGACACAGTGAAATCGCCGCCATCAGAATACAAAACCATGAAGAAGGCTACTCTAATTAGCATGGTCGTGACAACCGTTTTCTACATGTTATGTGGATGCTTTGGCTACGCTGCCTTCGGAGACCTTGCCCCCGGAAACCTATTGACCGATTTCGGATTCTACAACCCTTACTGGCTTCTCGACATCGCCAATGTCGCCATAGTCATCCGCCTCATCGGTGTTTACCAAGTCTACAGCCAACTCATATTCGCCTTCGTCGAAAAATTCGCATCCAAATCGTTCCCTGACAGCAAATTCATCGGCAAAGAAATCGAAATCCCGATATGTGATTACAAAACGTACAAGCTTAGCGTTTTCAGACTAATCTGGTGAACGATCTTCGTGATCGTGACCATCGTGATCTCGATGCTGCTGCCTTTCTTTAACGACGTGGTGGGAATACTTGGGGCTTTCGTGTTTTGGCCGCCTACTGTTTATTTTCTGGTGGAAATGTACGTTGTGCAGAAGAAAATACCAAAATGGAGCGCCAAATGGCTCTGTTTATAGAAGAAATACCCTTTTCTTCATTTTTTTTTATTTTTTTTTAATTTTCAAGTAAAAAGACTAAAATGCCCTTGAACATTTTTTTTTTAACGGGTGAATAGAAAATTTAAACATAAGGACCTTAATCACACGATTTGCAGAATTTGATAACCTATTTGTACAACAAAAAAAAATAGATTAGAAATCTTAATCACCAAATCGCGATAGTTTGAGGACTAAACTTGCCAATTTACCTTATTAGATAAATTATAGAGAAATTGAGACTTATTAGCTAAAATTATAAATTACGAATTGTATTAGATAATAACTTTCCATTTAGAACCTAAATCAAATAACAATACATTATTTTTTTTTTTTAAATACGTTTTGACTTTAACGCATAATGGACTTTTTTAATATATATATATATATTTCATAAATAGTCTCTTTAAAATTTAAAGTGAATATCAAGAACGTTTAATTCAGTGAGTAATAGTCTCCCTTATAATTCGTGAGATCATAAGTTCGAGGTATTTCAAAGATGAAAATGCCTCAAAATTTAAAAAAAAAAAAAAAGAAGAAGAAGAAACGATCAGTGGATAGATTTGATTGATTAAGAGTATTTTTATTAGTAAAGTGGCCTTATCTGGTCGAAACACTCTTTTATTGCTCTTATATCTTTAAATTTTGTTATTTACTATATAATTTATGTATTTATTTGTTTAAAAAGTAATTTTTAAATGTATTTATTACATTTATAATATTTAAAATTACAATTTTTAAAT
>JAXGGT010000162.1:7968303-7984559 GCA_035583425.1 Marsdenia floribunda | reverse complement strand
ATGTATTTATTTGTTTAAAAAGTAATTTTTAAATGTATTTATTACATTTATAATATTTAAAATTACAATTTTTAAATTTGAAAAATATAATTATTTTAATTTCTCGTCAAAATTTTAATAGAATTTTATTAGAAAATAATGATTGTTGAAATGATCCTAATTCTAATCTTTCATCATATACAACTTAGGTAGTTAATTTTTTTTTTAAAAAAATAAATTAAATTAAATTGGGTCGTTCACTTTTTTCAATGTCCTCTTTTATTTAAAATATAATAATAATAATAATAATAATAATAATAATAATAATAATAGCATAATGGGACAAAGTATATTCCTTACAACTTACAAGCCATCCCCTTCGTTTCAGTTATGATGGACAAAAATAAATAAATTGTGGATAGAATGATATGAGTTGGAGATACTAAAATCTTTGCAAGCATTTTGATTGGTTGACTTGGAACCACACCATATCATCCACCACAACTTTCAAGCATATGCAATCTTTACCACCCATCCCCAGATTCTTCCAACATATAGTAGTACTTTTAAGTTCAGATTGTATCTGTCACAGAGCTCACAATCACAAACTCTACAAAGAAAAGTAAATTAATCGTTAAATCTTAAGAGTGAAAAAGAGAGAGAAGAAGAAAAGAGGGAAAAAAAAAAAAAAAAAGGATGGCATCAATGGCAGCTGCAACTAGCTCCGCCACTGTTATCAGAGCAACTCCGTTCTTGGGCCAAAACAAAAGTGCTAACCCTCTTAGAGATGTTGTCTCTATGGGAAATGCCAAGTATACCATGGTATGTAATGCAGTATCTCTATGATTCTCTGTTGGCTCAGGCACGTCGTCGTGCTAGTCTCTATTTCTTGCTCTAAAACTAGTGTGTTTCTTGATCTGAATTTATGCAGGGAAATGAACTCTGGTATGGACCCGACCGTGTGAAATACTTGGGACCATTTTCAGCTCAAACTCCATCGTACTTGACCGGAGAGTTTCCAGGTGACTATGGATGGGACACTGCTGGTTTGTCAGCTGATCCAGAGGCCTTTGCCAAGAACAGGGCTCTTGAGGTAACTCAGAAAGAAGAAAAAAGATTAAAAAAAAACATTTTTTCTTGGCCAAGTTATGGATGGATTGAGTGAATACAAGTCATTTTAAAATAAAATTTCAGGTTATCCACGGGAGATGGGCTATGCTTGGAGCACTGGGATGCATCACCCCAGAAGTTCTTGAGAAGTGGGTTAAGGTGGACTTCAAGGAACCAGTGTGGTTCAAGGCCGGAGCACAGATCTTCTCTGAAGGGGGTCTTGACTACTTGGGGAACCCAAACCTGGTGCACGCACAGAGCATTTTGGCCGTGCTTGGTTTCCAGGTTGTTCTGATGGGACTTGTTGAAGGATTCAGGATTAACGGCCTTCCTGGAGTTGGAGAAGGAAACGATCTCTACCCTGGTGGTCAATACTTCGATCCCCTTGGCTTAGCCGATGACCCAGTGAGCTTTGCTGAACTTAAGGTGAAGGAAATCAAGAATGGAAGATTAGCCATGTTCTCCATGTTTGGATTCTTTGTGCAAGCAATCGTCACTGGCAAAGGCCCTCTTGAGAATCTCCTGGACCATCTTGACAACCCTGTTGCTAACAATGCCTGGGTTTATGCCACCAAGTTTGTACCTGGATCATAAATTTCAGTGTCACTCATCAAATTGTTTGTGTGAATGATTTATTATTGCCTTCGGTAGATTACACTTTGCTCTTCAATTTGACCTAAGGGAGTCTGTAAAACATATAAGTGCTCATCATGTATCATCATTGTGGCGCCAGGTTACTAATACTTGACGACCTATATATTTGCTCATTTTTGGCTGGCTTTCTCCTCTTGCCTTAGATATGCTGCAGAATCAGAAAGGAAGTTCTGCAATTTCTTCAGTGCACTTAGGCTGAAGAACAAACAAACAATATTAATCATGGGGAAGCAATGCATATTTATAGCAAGCCCACACGTACAATCTGGTTCCTCTTACAAAATTACAACATAGGCGTACTATCTACAACCTATATAATGATGATGCCCGAGGTAAAACATCGACTAAAAACCGGGGTCTATATATATGTACACAACGAGGCTCGAGACTAATTTTTGGTTGGGGAAGGGGGAAAGGAAAGAAAGTTATTCAATTAGGCAAAAAGTATCCTTCCATATTAGCAAGACAATTGTCCTATATACATTGCGGGATAGCCTCCCCGAACCAAATAAGCCACGACTCGACCTGGAAAAAACTCTTTACCTATAATTTTTTTTTTTTTTTTTTTACAATTGGCAAGAAATGAAGAATATTTTACGGCTATGACCTCTTGTTCCATTTCCCCCACCATTTAAGGACACTTCTATCACCCTCCGTGTACCCAAGCTTGTGGAGTTTTGCCTTAGCTTCCCTTAACCGGGACTTGTAATCCTTTTTCCATTCCTCAAATCTCTGCTTCAGCTTCCGAAGGTCCAAATCAGGATGCTGTCCAGCCTTAACTTCAACAATTGTTTTGGCCTCATTCTCGAAATTCTGCTTCCTCTGCTCAAATTCCTTCACTAAGGGACCAATGGAATTCAAACCACCATTTGCCTCTCGACCACTCATAACATCTAAACCATTACTAGTAGGTTTGGTTTGAGTGTTTGCAACAGGGGTTTGAGCTCCCACATACACTGCATCTTCTGAGTCATTATGGTGAGGAGATGTGCAACCTTCAGGCTTTCCTCCGAGACTTTTCTTAGCTGCTGCCAAACTCGACTGCATAAAAAAAAAAATTTAAAAATCAAAATCATATAATTAGAAATGTCAAACGCTATTTAGACAAAAGGGCTGTTCATGCATAAAAACAACTCAAAAATTCTGATTTCCTAGAGCCAATCTTATAATTGACACTCACAAATTCTTCTTTAATCAAAACTAGTATCACAAATGTACGCTACAAGTAAGGGCTAACCACACCAAAGACATGAGAAAGCTTGCATTCATACAATTCATTGAGGAAAGCTACTGTCTCAATATACAAACTTATAAAACTCACTTGCAAGGATACCATCTGCTTTTCCCAAGTCTCCTCCATTGATTTCATCTTGGCTTCATACTCTAACCACCGTGTCTCAAATTGCTGTACCTGCTCTCTAAGCGCAGCATTCTCCTTTTCTTTCTTACTCAGGTTTGCTTCTGCCATCAATGCTCGTCTCTGGAGCTCCTCCATAGCTGAAGGTAGATTTTCATCTGGTAATCTCTGCAAAAGATAATTGAACTTAAAATTTCAGAGAACCAAGATACTTGGGAATTCTCAAAAGAAAAAAGTAATTGAAAGTGTTTTCCTTCAAACAGTAATTCCTGAATTTCACTTCCAAAGCAAAAGTTTGTACAGACTATGTTCCCAGAATAGGTGCATGCCATTTGATGTTTTGTCAAACATGCATGTAAAAAACTAAGGAATTTGTATATGCATGATGGGATTTTCTTCTATCAAAAAATGTTACAGGTAAAAGTAATATTGCACGCTTCAAAAGTAACTAACAGAATTTACTAGGCTACATAATACACATAAAGCCACAATTCAATCTTTTAAGAAACTTCAGCCACATAAATTTCTTTGCTCATTTCCAAAAGAGCAAGAAAACTCGTACATTCAAAATAAGATTTCATCATGCTGATCCCACGCAGTACAACTTCATAAGACCCATACAACTAGGGAAACCACTGCTGATATGATACTGACTGCAGTTATACCTCCTACATGTCCTCTTATTGACCATAGTGGATGTTACCATGCCATTCGAGAATTCAAAGAGAAAATTAGCTCAATTTTGATTAGGAGTTAACACATTTTCTATTTTTCCGGCCAAATTTTTTTTTACAAAACTCCCCTTTTATCTTCAAAATTTCCATTCAATTGTCAAATCTTCCCCAAAACCCCAATGCTGGTGCCACCCATTAACAGTGACTATATTTTTACATTAAACTTATACTCTCAAATAATTTATTAACTATGTTTTATCTATTTTATTGGAAAAAATCCCCGGTTCAGTCATATATCTTTTTTCGTTTCTCCAACTATGTTCTAAATCTTTAATTTTGCCTTATCAGACCATATCTTTTTACGTTTTCCCAACTAAGTCCTAAATTTTTAATTTTACCTTACTTGATATCATATATTTTTACATTTCTCCAATTTCATCCTTCCAGTTAATTTTTTTTTTATATTTTTGACCACTTTCATGGTGTAAATCTTTTGGGTACAACTTTTAAGTGGCACTTTAGGCATTTCAAATTTTCACGTGCAAAATTGTACATTGTAAAAGTAACCGAAAATGGAAAAAAAATAAATAAATTTATCTAAAGGATGAAGTTGGGGAAACAAAAAAGATATGATATCCAGCAAGACAAAATTAAAGATTTAGGACTTAGTTGGGGAAACATCAAAAGGTATGGTATCAAGTTAGACAAAATCTAAGATTTAGGACCTAGTTGAAGAAATGTAAAAAGATGTAGGATTAAACCAGATATTTTTCCATTTTATTATCTTACGAATTATATAGGCCAAATTGAACATACATCAAACATTCAATTATAAAACTAATCCAAATACATCATCTAATTTCCATTCTCAACACACAGAAAATTACTGCCACCAACACTAAAACAAGAAAAGAGTCCAGAGACAACATGCAAGCGCAGCTCAATGGTAAACAGCCTCACCTATGACTTATGACGTAAACATCGTGAGTTTGAGTCATAGGTGACTAATGACGTAAACATCATGGGTCTAAGTCATATTCAAGGCAAAATCCTCGAGACTAAGAAAAAAATTACCTATAAAAGGTTTTTTAGAAAGTCCAAATAGAGCTTGGGAAAATAAGAGGCCTTGATTGTCTTACAAAAACTTAAAAAGAACCAACCAGCAGCATCATATTCCATAACAAATGAATTAATATCACTACACAAGCCAAAGCACATTAATTGATCTTTCAAACACATTTCAATCTAAACAATCACAAGCTATGTAAAAATTTTCTATATGCTTCCTAAATTAGACAAAAAGAAAATAACAATAATAATAAATCAAGGATGCGTTTGGATTAAAAGTTTATTAGAGTTAAGTGGGTAATTGGTTTTCCTAAAGGTATCCTATTTGGACATACAATCAAATTAGGATGAGCCCTTGTTGGCTAATAGTACATCATGCATGTAATAGCTTCATCGTGTCATCATCTTGTAGCTTCAATTTTTGTTTTTAATTATATAAAAATATATTGTACTAGTGGCCCCCCACCATACAAAAATACTACTCTAAATTTAATGAAATGGTATTATACACATTTATCAAAAAAAAAAAAAAAAAAAATTCTCTTACATAACTCATCATTATATACCTATAAAACCTATATCCCAAATACACATTTTTTCTAACATAAAATTTATTTTCAATTAAGTTACAGATAAAATTATTTTTAAGCGTCACTCAAAATGAATAAAGTCACTTTTCTTATTTACAATGCTAATCCAAATACATCCTAAATTACCTAAGAAAATTTTTTTACAAAATAGTCCAGATACATCTTGGTTAAACAGAGTCCTCTATTGTCTTACAAAAACTTAAAAAGAACCAACCAACAGCATCATATTCCATAATAATGAATTACTACCCAACAATATTTACTAC
Source organism: Marsdenia floribunda (assembly GCA_035583425.1). NCBI lineage: Eukaryota > Viridiplantae > Streptophyta > Magnoliopsida > Gentianales > Apocynaceae > Marsdenia > Marsdenia floribunda. The sequence goes on along the minus strand of JAXGGT010000162.1, from coordinate 7,978,861 downwards.
ACAAGCCAAAGCACATTAAATGATCTTCCATACACATTTCAATCTAAAAAATCAAAAGCAATGTAAAATTTGTGTACACCTATATGCTTCTTAAATTAGACAAAAGAACCTATTCTAGTGAATTACTCCTCCCTTCTACTTTTATTTCTCACAAAATACACTCTCACACTCCCTAAGAACTCTTGAAATTAATGTAACTTTTAGAAAGAAAGGGAAAAGTTGCGAATGCATGATAAGTTTAAAAAAAAAATGAAATCTCCATTTCGTCACAAGAACAACAACAAAGGAGGGTTATAGTAGTTATCGCAGCTCTTGTTGAATGAATAAATAAAAAAGTAGCCATGTTCAGAGCAAAGAGCTAATTCAAGAAAATTATTATATCTTCTTAAGTAGAACTCAGAGTGTACCATCACATCTGAGAGCATTCTTCCACGTCTACGTTTATCAAGTGTCAGGATTTCTGAATCCCGCAGATGACTAATGCGCCTTCGAGTCAACCACCCCCGAATTACTGCATCAAGAGTAAATGAAAATGAGGGATATTCTGATTCATTTGAACCCTGAATTTGTTAAATGAATAAAGTAGAAAGCCAACCTGACTGTATCTGCACAACTGCCATCAGCTGCTTCTCAAGTTTTCTTTGAGTATTCTGCTCACTCAACCGAACCATAATCTTGTATTCTCTTCTAGCAATTTCACCACGAACAACTGCAATGGAAGTAGCAGATGTTACATATGGTACCGGCTAGCTTATCATGGGAAACATTTCCGAAATTATAAATGAACAAATATATCCCAGAGAATCTGAATGTCAAACATTATTGGCTAGCTGGTTACTTGGAAATATTTCAAAAATCATAAACAAGAAAAATATCTAGAGAATCTAATCTATCCATACTATCCATATCCTTATTTTCCAAGTCCCACATGCCCATAAAGAAAATTTAATCATGATCCCAAGAAAGAGCTCCAAATGTTGATTTTAGTCTCACATCTGGGGTAGTTTCTGGTAAATTCCTTTATTTTTTTGAGGTATACATAGAATAAACTACTAAAATGACATCAGCCTTACATGATTGAAGTGTCATTACTCCTTCCTTGAGCTCATGGAAGTAGCGACGAGCCTGGTGACCACGAAAGCACTTTTGCACCTCAAGAGTGCCTTGCAGGAATTGTTTTCTCATATCCTCCAATAAAACAATCTAATCTCACAAAAATAGAAAGAGTAAGATGAAGCTCACTGAAAGTGAATTTCCTCAAAGACACTTCTAGACAACAACGAAAGGATGTTTGAGAAAGCAAGAAGAAACTCAAAATCAAATAGTACTCACTTGTCCCGCTCGGAAAAACAACTTTTTATATCCAACTTGGTACATTTCAGGAAGGATATCGAAGTGTTGCAAAATAGCAACTGAAGTACTCAAAGGATCTTGGTTTGCATTATTCTCTGGAAGCAGAAATCCATACCTAAAAATAACACAATATTACTTTGAAGTATTCCAAAGCATTTTAAATCAGTAATTATGAAGCACATTTAACCTTCTTGTAAATTCCTGGTGAGTCATGCGTGTAGGATATCCTGATCTTGATATCCTGACAACTTCTAGAACCCCACATGATCTCAACTGCTCTAAGATAAGGTCCTTCTCATAGATGCCAGGAAGTTGCTTATTATTTGGTTTTATGCAGCGAATAAAGTGTGGTGTGGTGTTTTCCAACTGTTGCATTAATTTGAACAACTGACCCTGCAAACATCAATGAAGGCCATAAAGAAAGCAATGAAAAGCCTTTCTTCTCTCAAAAAATTATGCTTATCCTACAAAGCAATAATTTTAACTGTATAAGAGTAGCTAAAAATATTTGCCATGAATTCAAAGAATTACTACAACCACAAACAGGATTACATTTTAACAGCATATGCTAGTCTGATTACATAAGGTCTATGTTCCTTTGTTTTCTGATTTGTTGTTTATTTAATTGTCCATACATTTCCTGGTATCATCTACCCCATTTACCTTGAACTTTGTGGCAACACTCTGCTTCTTTGATTCCAAAGGTCCTGGCTGCACGAATGTACATGCAGTTTTTTGCGGCACCGGATGAAACAATGAAGATGCAAAGGACTGAGAGAGATGCCTGCTGCATGATGAGAGCAACTGGATTATATCAGAGTGCAGTGGATCTCTATTCTTTTCCAAGAAGCCATTTGCATCATAGAGAACCTGGAGGAAATATCCAATCTTAGACTACAAATTCACCAACTGCTAGAAGACCAGAGCATAATTATGCACGAAACACAGGATATTTTTAATCATTGTTAAGAGGTCCAAAAAAAATTTCATAAAATAATCTTAAAAGATACACACATGTACATGTTGCAGAGAAGGTATTACAATAATGCTGAAACTGAAGCCCCACAAAGCTCTTTAAAATTGAGGTCACATGCCAATTCATCTGACGAGACGTTCCCAGAATTGAACAACTAGAACTGAATCTCTAACTTTATCAGGTTTTGAGATCAAGAACTCAAAAAACAAAACAAAACAGATCACGCTAAACTGGGATTTTGGCTTATTGCCACTTGGACATGACTATGACTTTACTACCTAAGGTATGATTTGAAGAAGCTTTAACCAAGGGCACTAGGATTTGTGCAGTATTTATCATGGGTAACTGCAATAAAGATGCATGTTTGATGACAACAAAATTTTGATTCTGCATACACAGCATGAATGCCCTGAACAATTGCATTTCAACCAGCAACTCAGCATCAAAAAGAGGTATAACATTTTGAATTTCATGTCATTTCCATTTGAACAGGTAACTATTTCCTTTCTACTGCAATACAACTGCATGCTGCCATATTTAAGTAGTTTTTTCCCTCAAATTCAACAGTAAGTTGAACCATTATACATAATAGATCAACAGCTGCAGCTGTGTCAGTAATTTGGAGGATATTATACCAATAGGGATTGTGTAAAGATTCATAGACCATGTCACAAAAGAAATAAATATTCCCATGTGTAAGAAAGAAGTGGACGTTACAATGGAAGCAGATAAAACAAATTCTTCATTTTGGTGAATTGGTTTGATCAAGAAGACAAGAAGATGAAGAGCATGACCATCTAAAACTAGTATCAGTGTCCCCCATAGGATGATAATGTTTCCGAAGGGTGGAAAGTAAAAGGAAACAATAACTAGGTCCACATCAATTCAGAATGAATCGGTTAGCAAAAAATCCTTAAGAGTTTGCAGTCTAACCAATGGCATTCTGCAAAGACTGCAATACGGCAAAGATTTGGTACAATCCCTAGTACCACATTTTGCCCTTCGATTTTTTCAGAAAATTCATCTTCTAAGCATTATTCTACGCATAGCCTAAATAGTACACAAGAAAAACTAACCTCTCCTGCATAATGATGAATGCTGAAGGTGCCACTTCTCTCCCCTTTAAAGCAAGGATTAGTATCCAAATGTTGCTTAAGTTTGGTAGAAAAAGTCAAATCAGTAGCTTTGGGAAAATTTGACTCTTCATCCAGCAAAGAAATTAGTCCGATAGGTTTCTGCAGAAGTAAATCATTAAAAGAAATCAGCAAAAATATAAAACATCAAAATTCCCTCTGGTTCTCTTTTTTACTGGAGATACCTATGATTCTTTTAAAAAAAAAAATCCTTTTTTAAGACTTCTTGGACAGGGTATAACCTGGAAGCAATAATTAATTAAAACTCATCACACATAAAGGTGTCATCGTCCATAAGCAAAAGACGCAAACACAATCCATCTATACTGACTATAACATTAAACTGGACAAAATTAAAATCAGACTAAACTCCATGCTAAATTCCAGAAAACCATACGTACATGACAGAATGACTCCAAAAGCTCAAAGTAGAAAAGTATATACGAGCAGAGAGGAAGAAATTACTTTCTCAATGAGATCCAAACAATCCTGATTGTCCTCAAATTCTACCTTTGTCCAGTCAATGCCATCCAATTCATACTCCTGCCCAAAAAATAAAACAATTTACAAACTTTTATTACAGCTGGGTTGCAGGAAGATGGCAACAATTTAAATTATATATATTAAAAATAAAATAAAATAAAATTCAGGTAATTAGTGTGAGAGAAAATCCAGATGAATTTAGCTAGCACAAAATCAACTACGAAATGGATAAATTGCAGTGAGTCTGAAAGTAAGTTAGCACAAAAGTTTGTGGCATGCAATTCTCAGTCAAGACCCAGTCCATAAAGAATCCTGCTTGCAACTTATTTCACTAGTTCAAAATCATTAAGGTGGCAATATCTGACACCACAAACTAAGGCAACACTAACACAATACATTATTATAGTGGGTAATGGTTGAAACAAATCAACCTGTTGGGAACCAAAAGTTTTTTGGGTCACAAACAGGGAAAACTCATGAAACCTTTCTGTAACCCTCTAACCTAAAGATCTTTTATATACAATATAAATGTAGTTTATTCTGATTGATTAACAAAAGTTCCTAAACCTAGCCTCTGCTCAATATCTTCCACTTTAAGCCCTAAGTAAACATTTAATTGTTCTGTAAAATTTTTATTTTATTTACTTGGTTTGTATTTTTGCTTTTAATTTCTAGATATTTAACAGTAACGGGTAGGTTAATGAGTTTAAGTGTATGTAGATGAACTAGCTAGCCTGAAAGATTGAAGATTTGAAGAATTAATCAGTTGATAAATAGGTATGTCTGCGTGTTGGCCAGAGAGCAGGTAACAGGTTGACATGTTAAACAATGCCTATTTTATTTACATATCAAACCAAGGCATGACCGGCATTACCATAAATTAACATGACTCGCCAACCTTGAACTAAGATAAATAGTGATGATATGCTTACCTCTTGCTCAAGCTTGAATAGATGTCGATTGAAATGTTGCTGGAGCCTCTCATTGGCATAGTTTATACAGAACTGTTCGAAACTATTCTTCTGAAAACAAGAAATGGTTGTCAGAAGCCCAAAAGCTTTGTCATCATATAAGCATCAATAGATGGGTGCATATTAATTTACCTTGAACGATTCAAACCCATATATATCTAAAATACTTATGGATCTTCCAGTACAGTGTTTGCCCAATGCTAGACTCTTATTAATTTCCTCAACAAGCCAATTAAATAAGCTTGCATAGATGAACTTTGCCAAAGCATCTCTTGTATCAATTGCCTAAAGAGAGACAGACATCAACCATATGTTAAAATACATGGTGAATGGGCATGTAACAACACAAATAAATGTGTCAATTGACAGTCTAATGTGTTTGCCAACAAAAATTGACAAGTGACAATAGTTTAAAAGTTTCATAAACCTGCTGGAGTGTCAATCTTTTTGCAACCTCATCTTTTCCAGCTTGTATTTTGTGAGTGGATAAAACTAGCATGAGATCCTGGACTGTGCAACCTATCAAGCCAGAAGCATTGATAACAGCTGCAATAGACGGAGACAAAAGAAAGGTGAAATCACAGAAAGCCAGAGTGAATGAACATGTAAAAGGTTTATACAGCCCAATCAAGCAGAGATAGGAAAGAATCTTGGAGAGTGAGGAACACACGGATAAAAGCACACATGTAGACATCTAGATAATTAAACTAAAGCTCATGACAGAAAAAAGAAACTTAGAAGCATATCACAAGGGAAAATTCAACACCACATAACTTTAAAAAATTATATGACTCTTGAATTCTAAGAAATAATTAAAAGACAATTGGTATCAGGTGCTCCATAAACTACATACATGTATAGTTCTGTTACCACAAAGAAAATTTAGGCGCCAAGGGAAAACAACAGTACGAAACTGAAAGCCTATTTATACAATTTACCTTCATCGCATACTACACCAGCATGGTTTTCATTGTCAATCACATGAAACGATATGTTTCCCAACCATAATACAGCGGCAAGCATCTCAAAAACACTCTCCTGATCTTCCTTGCTAATTCGCAAAGTACTAAAGGCTTCCTGGTGAAACAAAAGCAAACTATAGGTGTTAGCATTACAACCATGCAAAAGGCACTAAAAATTGTTGGAACAAGAATTCAGGTAATGCAATTGGATAAATTAAATTACCATGAGCAAATTAAACTTGTGAGCATCATCAGAGCCATGAATCTCAAAGCACTCACTCTGATTAAGATACTTGTACTCCGATGCCTTTTTTAACTTCAATCTCTCTGAAAATGTGAATACAAACATAAAAAATTAGTTCAGAGAAGAAGCAGTTCTCTGTCCACTAGAAAGGCAACGGGGCCTAATCTTTCAACTTTTGGTCAATTTCCTTGCTAATAAGTCAGTATGCATGCTTCTACATCATAAATATAAAAACAATAATCATTCTACTACCTCTCACCAGCTTGGTACAGTCAAGAATATTCCATCATCTTGAGAACAAAACTATAGTTCCCCTTCTGTTCTCAAGACATAAGAAAATTTTGGCACTAAAAGCAGAAAAGAAAACTTCTAAAACATTAAAAAGATTTTAGAAATTCCAATGACACAAGTTTATAGGTTGCATATTTTCATCCAAGAAGTCGATGGCACCTTCCTTGCAACTTCACGTCAAACACCAATCAGAGCTCAATATCTTATCTCCAGTAGAGATGAAACCAAGTAAATACCAAAATAAAAGGGCAAAGTTGAATTCAAAACTATGGAAAATGCAATAGAGCACGAACCTCTAAGCTCAGAAGAAGCCCCGGCACAAAGCTGGTAAAAGACATGGTATGACCTCTCACCACGTGCCAATTGAACTACTCTGGACTGTTCAAATTGTTAACCAGAGATTAGTGCATCCATTTGGAAAATTAAAAAAAATAAATAAACAAATAACAATAAAATAAGATTAGGTTGCAAAAGGATAAGCACCTTTTCGAGTAGAACTATCCAATACATGAAGTTCAGATGTGACAAGCAGAAAGGCACCACATAAATGGAGTCAGTAAAGACAACTAAAAGAAATGATTGAACACTAGAAATGAATGATTGGCAACTTGTAATGATAAGGATCTCTTACAGGTTTGTATTTGAGCGCCACATATTTTTCCCATTCCACTAAAATGAATTTCAATCAACTTCCCCTGCACCAAAATTGTATTTCAGCTAAACAGGATTTTAAAGGGGAGCAGCACCATGCATAATAAATGAATTTTAGATGGTTCCTCATACAACAAACTAGCATGGATGCAAAGAACATTACAAATCGGCTTGAGTTGTCATTTCTCAATGTTTTGGCATTCCCAAATGCTTCCAGGACAGAACTTGTCTGCAGGACTTCACGGTCTATCCCACTGTTGCTTCCACTAACTGCAGCCAAGTATTGCATTGCAATCTTTGCTGTTTCTGTCTTCCCTGCTCCACTCTCCCCACTACAAGAAGCAGATATTCCAAAGCTTCAAAATCAAGCACAAACAGTACCCAGAGACCAGATGAGGCAACCGGGCAAAGTAATATGCAATGACAGAAGTGAAAAATATCCAGCCGGAATAAAGAAAGATGATTAACAACAAACCTGATGATAATAGACTGGTTTACCTCTTCTGCAAGAAATCAGAATACAAACAGAAAACTGATGAGTATTCATTTAAAAAATAATAATAATTAAGGAAAAGAACATCAGTATTATGCTGGGATATTTAACAGAACCTCTCATCATTTCACTGTAAGCAGTGTCGGCAATAGCATAAACATGAGGGCTGTCCACAAGCTTTTGTCTATACGCTGTGATAAACTCATCTCCATAAAGCTGGACATCTTTGAAGGGATTAATTGCTATTAAAACTGGTCCTGCTTTACTCTATAGATTGTGAACAACCAAAGAAATATTTCAATAGAGTGAAATAAGGGTTTTATAATATATGCTAGTTAAACTGTCTGAACATTGAGCTTACATATACAGTGTCACGAGAAAATCTGTGTTGAAGATTGTGAAGAACTGATGGTTCATTCAAATAACTAAGTTGTATAAGATCATCCACGCCCTCAAGAATATCTGGATTTGCCGGCAAGATATCTCCAATAGGAACTGATATAACCTGTGAATTCAAATTTCCGCCACTCAATATGAGTTATTTCGAGTATCTTGAACTATCAGCAAAATATATAGACGAAGTGAACTTACATTTTTATCTGATAGCAAAACAGAAGCTTTCTCTCCTGAAGTTGATTGAATATGGCCTAACTCCCACTGCCTGTTTCTCAGCTGACTCCACACACGAAGTTTCTGAAACAGGGAACATAAAAAGATGAGCCTAGGTAAACTGAATCAATCTCATGTAGAGCAAGTGTCCAAAGGATTCCACTATGGGCCAAAGAAACAAGCTAAATGAACAAACATTCAGGTCAAAACTTTCAAGGGCTATTCAGGTTATTATCTTTGGAATAGGCACTCAAGCCGAGAAACATACATATTTCTTATATGTAGTAAGCATAGAAACAAGTCTCTGTGTATATATATATACGTTCAAAAATATGAAAAGGCTGTAAAGTATGGATTTTAGTTGTGTAGCTAGCAAACCACTCTGACTCCAAATCTCATGTGAAAGTTTCAGCAGATTGAGGAAGCAAACTGCATCTCAAACAAAACAAGTGAATTTGATGGTCACTAACAAAATCAGAAACTAAATGAAAAATAAAAAATAAACATAAAAAATGGTAATGAGTCAAGTGCTCTCTTTCTTTTCAAGATCAAAATTTTAAATAGGTAAGATGGCCCACTTTAAGATTTTAGAGAACAGAATACTCAAAGCTTTCACTTTATAACTTACAACTCTTTTGCTTCGCAACAAATCCGTCAACCAGCGGAAGAAAAAAAAAAAAAAATATATATATATATATATATGTTCCCCTTAACTCCTAAACCATCTTAAATCCCTACCACTAAACTAGGAAACAAGATAATTGATGATAGAGAGAAGACAACTTATTTGAAAAATGTAAGGCATAATGTGAACATAAGATGGTTAATTGATGTTTTAGTTTCACCTTCTTGATAAAATAGCCAATGTTGTCATCACATTCTGATTCTGTCAAACTCGATTTAGAACCATGAGAGGAGTTCGCGGAGTGGGACTTGTCGCCTTTGGCAACCCTCTCCTCACATTCCTTGCCCTGGGTCGCCTTAACATATGGTGAATCCCCGGGCTGTATTTCTTTAGCCTTTTTATTCCCAAAACTACTACTCCCTCTGGATCCTTTTGAACATCTCTCCTCCAGTCTAATATCTTTTGAGTTATGGTCTTCATTATCCCCTTCAAAACTGCTGGGCAGAGAACGCTTCAGCGAAGGCAGCCGCGCTCTTGATGTCGCCCTCGGTCTAGACGGCAGAGCTGGAGGGATATCCTTCGGCTTATCATTTTCATCTCGCTGCCTGAGAGAATCCAGCATTTCCTCCAGAGAACTCCTAGTAATTGAATTCGGCGAAACCGACAACATTTCCTTAACCACACAAAACAATACACCTCCCCAGTATCAACCCCCCAAAATTATTCTCTTTCCCACCGAAACTCGAACAACAATGTCTAACTAGACATTGTTCATAAACAGGATTCCAAAACCCTAATTCAGATTTTAAAATTTAAAATAAAAATAAACTTCCCCACACAAACTCCAATTCACTTCCTACCACCTCAGAAACCTCACAAATCCTTTAATCTTCACAAACAAAAGCCAACATTTCTTCCCTTCTCGATCAAGGTTTCAACAAAAAATAACAACGACGTCTTCACGCAGTGTGAAAGAATTATAAACAAATCAAACCTCTAAGCTGTAACACAGCTTTAATTTTTCTAAAATATAAATATATGTATATATGTATGTGTATATATATATATAAATGATAAAGAATTATCCAAAAGCCAAAATTGCAAAAGTCGGAAACTTTGATTGCCGGAACAACACGCTGTCTGAAAATGAAACGAATTCTGATAGAATTGCTCCCTTTTTTGGCCAAATCAAGAGAGAAGAAGAAAGAGAAAGAGAAGGAGAGAAAGGGGAACGTGTCTCTCCACTTTTTCTCTTTTTTTCTTCTGCAAAAATTGGAAAAAAGCGCGAGATTTAAGGTTAAGGTGCGTTTGTTGAGATTTAATGGCAGAAAGAGAAATACATGAGATTTCAGGGTATAGTATAAACTATAAGGGAGCACGTACTACCAGTGTTAAATTGATAAGATAAGGAGGCAGTCTGTGAAACAAACGGTTTTCTCTTAGCTTTTTCTTCTTTTATTCCCTTTTCTTTCTTCTAGTTGTTGTATATTTGAATTTGTTGTTTTTGTGCGGAAAGGCTTTTTGGGTGTTGTTTGGTTGGGTCACTGAAACTTGAAGATTTTTTTTTTCCCTTTTTCTTCTCTCCAGGTGGCTGTTGAGAAATTTTGGAAACCGTTGAGATCTGATAGGCGAATATAAAAATATTTTTTAAAAAAAAAAAATTAATATATTTTGAATTTGAAGACCCGAAATTAAAAACCGGAGGACCGAATCTGACTGAGACGGAGTGGGGAAGTGGATTATATAGGGGGAATGTTTTCCGCATTT
>JAXGGT010000162.1:7957684-7968203 GCA_035583425.1 Marsdenia floribunda | reverse complement strand
AAAGAAAAGGAATTAACTACACAAATTATTAAAAGATTGAAACCAAATTCATCAATTTTCTATATATTTGGATGAAGATTTTTTTTTTTTTTTTTTTTTTTTTCTTATCTTCACTGTCAAGTGTCAGGTGAGTTTCTATTATTTTCAGATAAAGTATTCTTGTTTGGATAAAAAGTAAAAAAGAAAAAGAAAAATATATATATATTTGTTGTTGGAGTAACTCAAATTGAGTAAAAATCTGTACTTTTTTATTAATTTTTTATTGTTATATTCATATAAAAATTAAGATATTTTAATTATAATATTATAAACAAAAAACTCTATTATTATTTTAATAGATTATTTGATAACATTTATTTAAAATTTTATTTAAAATGAATAATATATATTTTTTTAATTACTATCTGAATATATCTTAAAGTTGTAATGTGAAATATATATATATATATATATGATGTTATTCATATATATATATATATATATATATAATCTTATTTAAGAATGATTGAAAAAATTATTTAATAAATATTTAATTTTTGAGATATTAAATAATTGATTCAATGTACTGATGATAATATATTAAAATAATAAGAATATAAAAACATTAAAAAAAAATAATGAAACAAACCCTATTCGTTGAAAATTAAATAAAGTAGACATAAAGCAAGTCCCATTTATATAATTATTGTGTAAAAAGAAAATTATTTTTGGCTTTTTTAAAAGTGGAAGAAATATTATGCGATATTTTTAAAAAAATAATACATGGAGTTTAGTCTTTTATAAACTATGTCTTCAATCATAAATTTTTTTTTTTTTTTGAACCTTTTGTCTTTTTATCAGTTCAATTTGATAGAAAAATAGTGATTAATACACTATTTCAAATATAGGGATTCATTTTAGGGAATAATATATTTAAAACTAAACACATGATTTTGTCTTCATAATTTCAATTATATTTATTAATAAAATTTAAATTATCTTGTAATACCTTAATTTCACACATAAATATCTAATAATATATATCATAAAATACAAAAATGAGTTTAGTATTCAAATTTTATTTTTTATTATTATTTTTTTTAATTTGAGACAAATCACTCTTTTTAAAAATAAAATCATGTCAATAAAATGAATTAACTTAATTAATAATAATTACACCTATAATCTAAAATATCATAAATATGAATTACTTGAAAGCCAAAAAGCCTCCAAATAATTGGAAAAAAAAAAAAAAAAAAAAAAAATTCATGTCCAAACTCTTTAGGCTTCCTTTGGCGATAAAGTTTGAAGCTAAACACATATTCTTTTAAAATATGATTAGCCCCAAGAAATGTCCTTAGGAACATGAATCATAAAAATTTTCAAACATTTTCATCTCCAAAGAAGCATAAGAAGACTCTTTAAGAATGGCAAAAAGCTGCATTATTTCTTATTATTGATGGGTACAATCTACCAAAAACGTGATAGCATTTAACAAGCCATGTATACGATCAAGAAGTGAAGAAATGACCAAAATGACCCAAAAAAATAGAAACACCATAATATTACTGCTCACTCATCCTTTTTGTTTGCAGGGTCAGGAACGGTAGCTGCCTTTTGGTAAGGTTCAACACTATATGCATACTGCTGAAAGAGGGAGAAGAAAACCATTTCAACGATCACTAGAATATTCTGAAGAGCTTCCTGGAGATGTTCCACATCAAGCCAGAAATGATTTGATTTGACTATGCCTAAATATACGAGAAGTTCGAGTGCAAGTCCCTGCAGTGAGTGGTGAAAAATAAAAAATAAAAAAAATGCTGAATCAATAAACATAAGATGAAAAAATCTGAACAACCTTTGAAAGGAAGTGTGCTGGGAGGAGGGTATGTTCATGCTTGTATTGATATTTTCAATGGGGAGTGGGTTAATTACCTGCCAGAAACAGAAGAAAACAATCCCTTTGATGCACATGAACTTTGAAAGTGGGTTGTGGGGTGCCAGCTCTTTAGCAAATACATGATAGAAAACCACAAGAGAATACAGTGCCAGAGAAACAGAAATGTTCAAGATGATGGTAAATATCCAGCTTAGCCAGTTAGGATACCACCCTAAAAGTTGAAGACTGACCATTAAGATTGAGCAAACAGGGCGAATCCAAACAAACTGCCACGTCCAGCTCTTAAGTTGCTTCAGTGACTTGTGATCTAAACGAGTAGTGTGAGGCTGCGGCAACATAAAATCATTAGTGAGGGAGCTAAAAGATCAAAGCAAGCATATTATCTTCTTGCTCATTGACCATTCAGTGATATTTGCTTCAGAAAGGTTGTAATCAAAGCCATTCCATTCAAATTTTAATTGATATAATGAAAGCCATTTCTATATCTGTGATGTGATGTGTAAATTTGAACAATAAATTCTCATAGGGATATCATCAATACGACCCTAATAAACATCATATGACAAAATGCATGAATTACAAAAGGACTGTATCATAGGTTCTACATTTTTCAAAATTCAGTAGCACTGAAAAACAACTAAAATTATGTTCCATCTATTAGAATGTTTCTTTCATACTAGATTTCCCATATTCTTTTTCAATATAATTAAAAAAAAAAATAAATTGCTGGGAAAAAAAAAAAAAAAAACATACCACGAAAAGAGTCATAGGAAAAGAGTGGTGGATCTCTCTTCCTTTTATTTCATCAGGCACAATGTTTTTGCTTATGGATATGTTCAAGTAGGTGTACATCAGACCCAAGAACTTGGCCATCACCTAATTACGTGAAACAACAAACTTAGCAAAATGGGATGAAATATTGAATATGATGTTTAAGCTAGTTTCAAGAAAATTAGCAACAATAGGTGCTATATGCACTAAATGCAAAATTCTTACCAGTGCTTCATAGCATTCCTTAACAGAATCCAAGAAAGTGAAAAATGCTTTACTCCCGAGAATATCTAGCAAACCAACATAGGAATCAATGGCATATAAAGGAGCCATGAGGATAATAATAATTATGGCTTTTTGTTCCTTTGGTTTCTTCCAGCACATAAGATGTTGTGTCAGGAGCTGAATCGAAAAATGCAGGCTGAGCATTACACATACGGTAGATCCCATAAAAGTGAGTTGTCCTCGATCCATTTTGATAGTATCTGCCAGTTCATGGAGCAAGAGATAAAATTAGGACTTACGGTCCTACCAAATGACCAAAGAGCTTACTAGGTATAGCTTTCCCAAAGAAATTTCTAGTGCCCTTTTTAGTGAAGACAGAAGAAGTATAGTCAAGCAAATTACACATTTTATTATGCAAATAAAGCTGTACGCTCTTGGATATGCTTACTACACTTTTTGAATATGCTCAAAGCCTAAAGGAGTGATGAAAAGCAGCCATCTTTTCCTATCACTGGAACTGCAAGGGATGTTTTTGAACCATTTATGCAAAAAAATAAGTGCAAAACACCAACTACAGCATAGGAAAATTGTGTTTGTAAAACTCCTTCCCGCAGCACACAAGATGCAGTCTCTTCAAATTTCTAAGCTTCTTTTTTTTTTTTTTTTCCCTCCCATGTCTTTCGCCTGATATTAACATTCATCTCTGGGAATGACATTTACTGCAATCAAGTGTGATGTACTCACTCAAAACTCCCATGCTAAGTGCAAGAGGCCCTAAATCATCTCCATATACATATTCACATTGACCATCTCTTTAGTTGGTTTAGGATCTCAAAGCTTTGGTTTACAATAGGTTCAGGATAAATCAGCTTTAGTTTGTATTTTATAGTCAGGATTCTTCGCACCACTATATATATATATATATATCTGCAAATTAATGAAGATACAAGTACAAGAACTACTTTTGGTTTCTCCATGCTTCCATCAAGTTTAGTATTGCTATCTGAAAACCAATCTAGACTGCGGTTACTGCCTTCTTCAAGAACATAAAAAATATAAAACCTTACCAAAGAGAGAATAAGGGAAATGAAAAAGAATACTTGAGTCTTCTCATCAATGATTCAAACATGGAAATCCAACAATAGAAACGAAATTTTTAATCATTACCTATTTTATCAATTAGATAGTTGAGTCTCAAGTCAGTTATTCGGTACAAGACAACTTCTTGAGAAAAAAAGAGAACTTCATTTTAAACAGCAACCCCATCCAGCTCCAAAGAAGAGGAAGAAAGAAAAACGGGAAATGCCCAAAGAAAAAAATGCGCTTCTTGAGAGCTCCGTCATGAAAGCCAACCTCAGATCGCATAATTACTACGAAAAAACGTACCCACTCTAATGATTTCCCTAGTGTCTAATGCCGAACCAGACCGGTGGTACCTGAAAGGCTCAAACACTAGATCTTGAACTGTATACTGTTTTGTTTTGTCGAAACTCCATAAACAAAACCTACTTGGAATTATCTTCAAAATATTGAAACACAAATCAAGAACTGAAAAAAAAAAGGCTAGTATTGCATATCATATGGTCAATCATAAACAACCTTCCAATTCAGCTACATGGTTTACGAAAATGTAAGGTAACGAGTGAAAGTATTTTCTTGAAAATCGTTCAAAAGGGCACACTAAAAAGCAAAAAAAAGAAAAAAATTAACAAGTCAACTTGAATTAATGCAGAGAGGAAAAACCTTACCTACACAGAGCCCTCAGTTTTCAGTAGTAGCAATAGGATCAAGAAAATGATGATAAACCCAAAGATTTTGAAAACCTTTAGATTGGAAGGACAATCTAATTTCTTTTTTTTTTTTGGCCCTCTTTTTTCCAGACGAGCTTAGTGGGTCCATCTGACAGGTTTTTTTTTTTTTTGTTTTTCAAATAGGATATTTCCAGAAGAATGAAAACAGAAATATGAAAAAGTAGAAAATACGTAAATTTAAGTCAACCAAACGTCCCGGTTCTATTAATAGACGATCCACGTTTTAGTTTTCTGAAAACGATAGGTACTCATCAGAAAAAAAAAAAAAAAAAAATGGAAAAGAAAGCGATTAGTTCATAGATTCCCAACTTTGGATCAACTTTACGTGTAATTAAGCTATTTGTAATAATTGTAAAAAAAAAAAAAATTTGAAAATTTTCTATTTAAAATACAAAAATTAATAAATTTTTTAACTAAAAAAATTAAAATTTATTTTAATTAAGAATAATTAATAAATATGAATTATAAAATATTAATTATAAGATTATTAAAAATAATAATAATAAATATACATTAATTTCTAAAATAACAAATAAATAAATAAAAAATAAAAAATAAAAACTTTCAAATTTTCTCTAATGTCCAGTAATTGCCATCCATTTGCCCCACTGTGAAGGGGCAGATAAGTAAAGTACACATGAAGTAGTGAATAATTGATTGCAGCACAAACAAGAAGTCCTGGCTCTCCCAGCTTGGCTCCAAGTGTTGACCCTGGTAGAGCATATCACCTAATTTAGGCTGCCTTGACGCGGAGTTCTCTTTATACCACGCAGAAAAGCAGCCAGAAACAAGCTCTTTGTCCTAATAAAAGATTCTAATAGCTAGGTTATGTCTGATCTTTGTTAATGATTTCTGTAAAATCTTCATGCAATCAGGCACCAAAATACCCCCTTCCAGCATTTTGTTTTTTTTTTCCTTCTGAAAACTCTGTTCTATACAAACTTTAAGACCTCCCCAAGAATTAATGCCCATTGTGTCCAATGTGTACCGCCCTGCATTTGAAATTGAAGAAGTCAGGAATATATAGTACTTAGTAGAAGTCCATAACTGTAAAGATGATCATTGTTCCCTCGAGTTAAAAAACAGAGAACATTGATCAATCATGGTAGAAACCTACATTGCCCAAGATATACAAGGTATATTGCCAAAAGATGCGCAAGTGTTATCGAGCGATGTGAAAGAAACATGAATCTGTTAAAGAACCTGGCAGAACACACAAAATGGCTCCCTCAGTGGTCCATCACATGAGAGTTCACTCGTACTGCCGTCAATGAACGTTCCATCAGCAAAAATCACCTACAACTTGGAATATTTAGTTAAGAAAATGCCAAGATCGCTGTAGGAAATACAAAACCATGATAGAGTAGGGCACAAATTGCATGTTTGTATGCTGACTAAAGGATGGAAACATTCAGAATTAAGGGGCTTTATCTCTTTTGACCTACACGAAACACTGCCAATGAACAACCTTTTTGAGCTGGTGTGGCCTCGATACATTTGGACTTGGTAAATGCATTGGAAAGACGTAAGAATAGAATGCCTCATCCCCTCAATGCAAATAAATCAAAATGTCGATACAATTACTGAGCAGGCATTTAGACACATTTTAGAGATGCGTTCTTAATTGAATGCATTATCCTATCCTTAATTTTTTTGGAAGCATAAAAGAATAGTAAAATGACAACACATTTACTGAATTTGATATTAAAAATCAACAATGTGTCCATTGAATGAGTTAAACCCACTTTTGGAACGTGAAAAGTGATAAATTTTCGTATCATCTAAAATCTGAAGCTGATAGAGAGGGTTGGATTTATACATTTATAAGAAAGGTGATCTATTTCAAGAGCTGGGCATGGAAATTGTGCAAACAGGTAGAGGGAAAGCTGAAGGTGTAACATAAGAAACTGCATACCCAGGGGAAAAATAGCGGGGAAAAAAAAAAACAAAAAAAGAATTCAATTGGAACTAGGACTGACACTTCATTGCTTTACTACAGCCTTTTCAACTTATGAATGTAAACATGATTCACAAAATTAAATCAACCATTTCACATTGTATATTATGTGTTAAAATTTCCATGACTATGAAGATAGTGCTAGCTAGTCATTTAGCTGTAATATCAGAATCAATATTCAAGAAAAAAGACATTATCAAAGAATTATCTATTGATTTTCCTCCAAGTGCCTGTATAATATAATGTCTGTTTGTGCCTTTTTTGAACTTTATCGCAACTAAGATTCATAAACCAATGTCCTCATGCCTGATGGCTCCTCCAAAAGGAGGTGGACATCAAAAAACCAAGAAGTTGAGGACTCAGTTCCTCTAGGTGAGTCACCACCAAAAGGAGGTCGACATCAAAAACCAAGAAGTTGAGGACTCAGTTCCTCTAGGTTAGTTGCCGCATTCAAACAATAGCAACTTTACTTTCAACACGTAAACAGAACTTTAAAGGCAATTTCACACAGATTTTATGATCAAAATTTCAGTGAAAGTTGAATTTACCTCTGATGCATAGCCCGGACTCATGCCTGCAATTGGTCGAGTAAAAGAACCTACAGGTGAGCTTCTCTGTACAGCTTCACAGAAGGCAAGGAGACGCTCACGGTTTCCAAGTTGCACTGCCTGAAAAGCACCACAAACATCATAATCCAGCAAAAGGTAACCTCTTCTTTGAAAGAATGAATTATTCATGGAATGATTTTATAAACAAACCTGCACTACATCATGACGGGGAACCCTACAAGCAGGCTGCACCTTGTATCCTTTAGCTGCCATGACTTCAGCAACCAAAAAGCTTCCCTTATACAGAAGAAGAAGGCAAAATAACAATAATAATAAAAAAGAATTCATCCAAGGTTAAAAAAGGCTAAAGTCCAACAACCACATCACACAAGATAGTATACCTTAATTGCTTCCCCAACCATTTGGGGTGAGAGAAACAATCCCTGAAAAAAAGTTCGCATTACATCACCTGGGGTCGAACCACAATCAACACCAAGTCCTGGGGCAGAAAGACGAGCAGCTGCAGCCTCTACCCATTTTCTCTTTCCAGCAACATACCCACCACATGGAGCAATGGTTCCACCAGGATTTTTTATCAAACTTCCAGCAACTAGATCAGCTCCCTGTGCATAATTATGTTTAATTTCTCTACATGACAAGAAGAATGTGAATGAGTTTCAGAAAATATAAGAATCTGTCACTCACGACCATAGGAGGTTCTATGTTCTCCGCAAATTCACCATAGCAGTTATCCACCAAGACCAAACAGTTTGGATTCTGCCCCTGCACACATTTGCCTGATGAAATGAACAGAGAACCAATAGTCCCATCCACCCCAAACTAGACCTCCAGCACAGAAAAAGAAAGAACAAGGACAAATACATGCAACAAAAGCAAGAAGAAATGAGACAGACAAAAACCATAATAATTTTGAAGTATTTGAAGACTACCTGAGAAACAGAGCTAGTACAGGAATATTTAAGATAAAGAACAATAGTAGACAAGAAAAATAAGCTAAGATGGAACTTCATTCCGTTGTAAAATGTTGCAAGAACTCCTAAAGGGCATTGATGCCTTAAAATGTCCAGTCATGATTCTGAGGTACCAAACTGCTAAAAATTTAGATTAGTATTCCATAGATCTGATCATCACTACGAAACTCTAAAAAGTTACCTTGATGATTTCTATAGCCCTCCCTATCTCATTGACACTCAAACTATGACGCCATGAATAACCACATGACCTCTGAATAAGTGCACATTTAGTCCTTGGTCTCAGAGCAACCTTCAGAGCATTCCAGTCAAGCCTTCCATCATCTGTAAGCTGAATATGATCCAGATGGTGAAAGATTCATCAAAACCAAAATTTCACGATCTCACCAGTAAAAGCATCATGACTGGGAAATAACATACTGGTACTTCTCTATAATCTATGCCAAAATCTTTTAAGGAGCCCAACCCTTGAGAGTCCCTGATTCCAATAACTTCTTCCAATGTATCATAAGGAGCACCTGCAACTGCTAGAAGCTGATAAGTGTATCAGTTTAAATCACACTGCAAAGGGCAGAGTTGAGTATCTCATGTTAGAACACATAACGGCACACGAGGAAGAGTGAAGAATAACAGGAAAAGGTAAAGAATAACTAACCTCATCTCCAGGCCTTAGGAAAGCAAATAAAGCACAAGTGATAGCATGGGTACCTGAGAAAAACTGATCATTGAGAAGGAAAAGCATTAGGGGTGCATTTTCATTTTTCAGCTATCCATGAAAGAAAAAGCAGATTAATTGATGCTAAAGCAAACCTGTCCCCGCACTATTGCAGATTCAGCACCAAAAATTTCTGCAAAAATATTGTCCAGGGCTTCACGCCCCCCAGCTTCTTCATGTCCATAGCCTGTGCTACCACCAAAATGCTATGCACCCAAAACCATTTGAATTAAAAAATTACATTTCAGGAGAACATAGCATATACTAAATTAATAAAATTAAAAATAAATAAATAAACATGTACAGAATGAATTTCTGAGTGAGAACACATATAACTCAGTTGATTTTACACTGATCAATCCCTCATATTAAGATAAACATGTAAACAAGGAATATAGGTATGTGATAAGTTGTTAATCAAATGGCATTTTGCAAAAGTCAAGTGAAGCAATGTTGTAATGCAGTCTCCACTACTATTACTAGGATTATCATTTTTGCTACTAAGCAAAGATTCGCACTTTCTAATTCCTTACTAAACAACAGATAATCCTTTAAAGCTAAGATAATGAACAAAAAATATCAAAAATATATCAAACACATTCTCAAGCGTAGCTCGATTCACATTTTCACAAGTCGATAATCGAAGTAATATTGATTTCATTACTACTCCTTTACCCTAAAAGAAAAATAAAGCTGTTGAACCGAATTTGCTCCCATATTCCATTAACGAGAGGGCATATAGAGAAAATAAGATACATTTAAGAACAAACCCATATATATATATATATATATATCCATTATTAAGTAATAACAAAAAGATCTTTGATATTAAGTATTTTCCTCCACCATATTACCCAAATGATTTTCTGAAGCTACCACGTAATTCTTACATGAGATCCAACACGAACATTTTGAAAAGCTTTAAGAACACGAGCAGTATTATGAGCAACCAGATTATCCACAGCTCTGAACTCCGAGTACAAAGAATCCACAGCTCTAGCAACCTATGCATTTCGAAAGATTAAGATAATAAATAAATAATAACAACAGTAGGACTTATCTCATAACCACCTAAAACATTCCCGCGGAAAATTGAAGTATAAATTTCATAGCTATGTAAAATGCATTGTCACAATACAGAAAGTACTGAAACCTCAGGAACAAAGGGATCGTCAGAGTGATGAAGCTGAGCAATTGGGCCTCGACAAATTACATGCCCCGAAAGAGAAACTGTGATTCTATGAGGACTGAGAATGTTCCTATGATAAGCAAAGATAGCAGGAGCAGAGGCACAGGATAAGAGAGACATGTTCTCAGCTACCATGTAATAAGAAGGAGAGCCGGTTAAGGTGTGGGGAAAAGGGTTGAACTTGGAGGGAGAAATTAGGCAAATGGGCGAATTTTGGGGTTTTTGATTAAAATGGCCATGTTTTTGGCAGACGCACAGTGAATGACCCAACTTTTAAAATTTATGTAAAAATAGCTTTAACGCGTATGGGATACGCGACATAGAATCTATAACGCACATCAAATACGCGATATAATTTGAGTTCTATAACGCGTATAGTAAACGCGATATAGGTACTATAACGCGTACCGGATACGCGATATAGAGCATTAT
>JAXGGT010000162.1:7915763-7926987 GCA_035583425.1 Marsdenia floribunda | reverse complement strand
TGTCCAAACAAAAAAAGAATGAGGATTCGTTTGTCCAAAAATTAAAATACAGGGACCTCTTTGTCCAAACGAAAAAAAAATGGGGATTTGTTTGTCCAGAAATAAAAAACAGGGATCCTTTTGTCCAAACGAAATTAGTATGGGGACTAAAATGACCAATTTTCCAAGAATATACAAACAAATTTGAAGATAACATTACATGATTATTGAACAGATTTTACTTTCGTTAATTAATTTAATTATTATATATTTAATTCCTAATTTTATTTTTGAAGTTTGGTATGATTTAATCTTTATAATCCTAAGTGAAATTGTTAGTTACTTATTAATGTATTATTATCTTAACTCTTAGTTTAAGATTTTAAATGTGAGATTTCTATAAAAACAAATGCATGTTTTTTCATGTATATAAATTTTTTTTTATCGTATTAAATTAATATTTTATAATTTTTTAAATAAGTATTATAGAAAATATTATATAAATTTGGATTAAAAAAAAACAAAAAAAAACACCTTTATTAGTCAAGATAATAGAGTGGTAGGATAGGAAGGAAGCAATTATTATAATTCAGGTCATAATCATAATACCGTTCATCCTGTTTCTCATTGACTAAATAGCCCCTTGATTGGCGGAACCCTCCTTTTCTTTCTTTCTTTCTTTTTATTTAATCATAAACCTTCTTTCTTATTTAGAGAAATTTAAATTTATTGTCATTTAATAAACACTTTCTTTTTTTTTTTTAATTATTATTATTTCTAAGATGATTTATAAATAACGTTATTATTAATAGAATTACGTTTTTTTTTTTTGTCAATGAACATGCTGTTGGTGATCAATATTTCAATATTAAAAAAAAGCAAAAAATTACTTCTTCGACTCGTAAAAGGCACAGGAAAAAAAAAAAACAAAAAATCAAAACAAAGCGAAACCAAAGGATTTCGAAAGAATCTTATGAATTTCATGGGGTTGAAAGATATATAAAAATATTTTGTTGGTACGGGGAATCTTTTATCTCTCCAAAAAAGTCAGCCATCTTTAAATATTTGTGTCTCTTATTTATGAAACAAAACCTAATCATATTGTATCATTTTCAACAACTCAATTCCACCCTCCATAAACACAAAAAATAAAAAATATTTTTTTTTCAAATTTAAAATTTTGATTAACCTTTAAAATAACTTAAATTCATGGCTTTTTACATTCATAAATAAAATTGTTACTAATAAATATGTAAATATGTTTTTTTTTTTTTTACTTAATACACGAGATATCTTCAACGAGTCTCAATTATGGGTGACACTTTTAAGTTATGTCCACCATTCAGACTAATCCTTGCTCGAGCCGGGTAGGTTCATTGCGGGAGATAAGCTCTAACCCCAAGTTTTTAAAAAATTTGTATACTTGATTTCGATCCCAAGACCTCACTTAAGTTAAGAGACCACTTTACCAACTCACCTACACTTTATTATTTTCAACTTAACTACTTAAATTTATATGTTCCTTAAATAAATAATTATAAATCCTGTTAACATACAGTTCGATGGATAAAAATTAATATTGTTTCGATTATTTATTTAATTGTTATACAAATATTATTATTACTTTTACTATAACAATTTAATTATTATAATTTTATTTTATTTTTGTAGTCAGTTGTCAAAGCATTAAATTCTTTGGGTGTTAGTACTGACGAGGAGGACCACTAATTAATATATTTTATTCTAATAATATTTGACTAACGATATTCGTGATTCGTGAAATACACCCAATATTTCAAATATAAACTAAAATATATGTATTATATTTTCTCCTTTGATGACTTTGAAATGATGTGTCCCTTGTTGATAATGGTCATTTATGATGGATTGCAAGAAATAGACTGCTATTTTATAAAAAGCTCCCTTAAGTTTCAGCAATAAGTTTTTTTGTGTAATTATTATTATTTTTAATAATAAAAAAAAAAGAAAATTAAATTTAAAATTGTAGACGTGAATTTCACTCATGCAAAAACTAATAAACAAATGGACGAAAAATAAAAGTAAATGTAAGATCTTTATAACTTCTCTTTATCCCTTATTTATATATGAAAAAGTGATTAAATTTTTTTTTTTTTTTTAAATTAATCGTTTTTTCCCTCTCTTTGTTACGGGGCTTTACTATTTTTAGACAATATTAATAATCTAGAGGAAAAAAAAAAAAAAAAAAGACCAAGTTTTCTATATTACATTTATTGGAATTGGTACGTAGAAGACCTTAACAAAGGAAAGACCTTGTGGTACCACGTTTGGCTAATTCTTACCAAAATTTCAACTCAATGTTAAACTTCTTTTCAAAAAAATTTCCCCCTTCTTTTTTCAATATATAATTTTTTAAAAAAAAAATTGTATATTAAAATAGTTTTTTTTTTTTTTTTTTTTTTTTTTTTGTATTTAACTCCATTTTAAAGTTATAATAATATTATTTAATTTTATATAAAACGAAAACAATCTCTAGAATCCCGTTTCCCCGCCAAAAGGCACCAATTTTAACCATTTTGACTAGTAATATGAATTATTATATTATTTATTTTTGTTGCACATTTTTAGATTTTTAAATTTTTTTTTTTAAATACAATTTCTATTTAATGAATAATACCATTTCACATGTTTCATTTATTTGAATAAGTAGAGATTTATTAGACGTGGACTTTGATAGGCTGGCTAGGCCTTAAGATTTTGATAGGTTACCACCTTCCACTTGGACGGATGTTATGAGTCCAAGAAGAAAGCTGAAACAGTTGATTCGGTCCCAATTCCCCATATCCTAATTGACCTAAATAAATAAATCTACTTTCACCGTATAACCCTAAATCCCTACCATATCACACACACACACACACACACAAAATAATTAAATGAAATAAATATTTCCATTATTATTATTATATATTTTTTTAAACCATCTCATATTTAATGTTATTATTCCGATTAATCTGAATTTGATCTAGATTACACATTTAAAGTCTAATTATTATTGAAAAAAAGTCGTACTCTAACTCTTGCAATGCTATCAAATAAGAATATATAGTTAAGTCATTCATTTGGTACAAATATATAAGTGTCTTGTGAATGAATACTATACGAAGTGACAAATTCTACAAATAATAGTTTAAAAGAAGGTCACACAGAATATATACTATAGCTGTTTTTTTTTTTTTTTTTTTAATTTTAAAATTGTTATATATATATAACAATTTTAATATTAAAAAAAAAAAAAAAAAACAGCTATAGTATATATATATATATATGCTTCGCTTACAGTCAATTCTTAGTTAAAAAAAAAAAAAAAAGAGAAAAAAGAAAAAGAAATTCCAATCTCCAGCTTTCCTTGGTTCTACTCAATCAAACCTTAGTTTCTCAAAGTAACAACCGACAAATCACAAACGCGTCATTACATCAAACCTTAATTTTTTAAAATTATTATTATTATTGAAAGATTCACCGTCTTTTTCTTTTGCTTCCGAAGAATTAGTGAGACAAGATGTTAATGTTACATTGACGATGTAAAACATTTTGAAGTAATGTAATTAAATTAGTACCAAAAGTATTCTTTAATTTATAATAAAAATTGGAGAATATATATATATATATATATAGATTCGACTTGAATGATCTAAATTGAGTCCAAAATGCCATACTTATCTAAAATAATATTTTAGCAAGAATAATATGACTTTTTTTACTTAAATATTTCAATTTTAAGGATCTCCTTTATAAATATATTTTAAATTAGTAGAAAAGAATACTGATTAAATCTATATATATCAGCAGTTTTTACATAAATATTTAAAGTTTTTTTTTTTTTTTTTTTTTTTTTTCCCGGAATAACTCATAAAGTTGCTATAAATATCATATCCACCGTATAAATTCGTAAGGGGCCTAGTGGTTCTCTCCGTGTGGTTTCATGACTGCTATGAAGATTAAGTGAAGACTCGCTCAAATCTCACCGTCTGGGCTGTTTGTTTTGTACTTTTTTCTGTCATCCAATTCCCTCCCTTTGTTGGGATCATCAACAAATTATTCTTTCTGCACTTACAGATCTGCATACATTTCTCCAACTTCTGAAATACTGAAACTTGATTATTAGTCTCTTTGTTTCCACCTAAATTTCATGTAAGTTATTCAAAGTTCTCACCCCCACCCCATCTGCTCTTGGCTTGTTTTCTTTCTTCCAAAAATTAATGGGTTCACTTCAAAATAGGAGTCCTCAAGATTTCCTTGCTATTTATTTCATGAGTATAATCAGATTAGGTTGCTAATGTATATGTATTGTTTGTTTTCTTTATGTTCAGACACAGTAAGAGGATAAAAAGCCCAGCTCCCTCAGCTTATTGTTTCATCTTCAAATCTCTCTCTTTCTCACCTGCTACTTTGTGAAAAAATGGCGAATCAACTTCTTTCCTCTTAGTGAGTGTTCTCAACTCTCTGCTTCCCCTTCACCATTTTCTCCATTTTTCTTGTCCCAGTTTATTTCAAGTTTCAACACGGTTTTTAACAGATACTTGATGACAAAATTGCAGGTTTTGATCATACGGCGTGGAGATCGAGTTATCAGAGTTTCATTCTCAGTTTTTGTAACTTGTGTACAAGCGCAGGAGTAGTTGCATAAATCCGTCAATGGGAAAAACAGGCAGAGACTGGACGCAGATCTATGCGATCTACGGCATGGATGATTGGCAGACGCCAGTGTTTCTCCTCATCCACGCCGTCTTCTTCTTCGCCCTTTCCGTCTTCTTCCTGCTCTACTTTGAACCCGTCTGCTACTTCACCCAGCACTTCATCCCCATCGTTGGGCCGGGCTTGGCCCGTTTCGTAGCTGGTTTCACAGGCTCCGTCACGGCTCTGTCAGCCGTGTGCCTCTTCTTCGCAGCTGCCAACTTCTTCTACTCCTCCGTTTCCCTCCAGTGGGACATGGCCCAGCGCATTGTGAACGCCGTCTCGGACTGGTCCTCCGTGAAGCAAGCCCTGGACCTCGGCTGCGGCCGGGGAATCCTCCTAAACACAGTGGCTCTCCAGCTGAAGAAGTCGGGTTCGTCGGGCCGAGTAGTAGGGCTTGACCCGACGAGGACCCGAAAGAAGGGACCAAGCACACTGTCCACGCTGAGAACGGCGGGGCTGGAAGGGGTGCAGGAGTACGTCACGTGCCGAGTAGGTGACCCAAGGACGTTGCCGTTCATTGACAATTACTTTGACGTGGTGGTATCGTCCGCGTTCGTCCACACCGTGGGGAAAGAGTTCGGGCCCAAATCAGCAGCGGCCGGGGCGGAGAGGATGAGGGTGCTGGGGGAGGTGGTAAGAGTATTAAAGCCCGGTGGGGCCGGGGTGGTGTGGGACCTGGTGCATGTGCCGGAGTACGTTCAAAGGTTGCAGGAATTGAAGATGGAGGATATCAGAGTCTCCGAACGTGTGACAGCCTTCATGGTCAGTAGTCACATAGTATCCTTCAAGAAGCCCAGTCAGCATTTTGTGGGGTCCAACGAAGTTAGACTCGACTGGAGATTCAACAATCTCTGTTGAAAATACAAACAATTTACTGCTCGCTATATCTCTCTCTCTCTAGCAATATATATATATATATATATTATAATACTAAATCTTCTTTTTTATTTTAGGGAAGAAAATATACAGTTAAAAAAAAAAAAAGAAAAAGGAGAAAGTAGAATAATTTCCTTAGATTTTGAGAAGTAGCAAATATATATATATATATATATATATATGTATGTGTGTGCGCATATGTGTGTATCTGGGGAAACGAAGTGGAACCAGATGTTCTCTATGGAATGGGATGAATTTGTACAAGGGATTATCAATACTATACATATAGTATACAAATCAAGCCAATCAAAGTTTTTCCTTGTTGATTCTTCCACTACTTACCTTTTTTTTTTTTTTTTTTTTTTAAAAAAAAAAAATTTTAAAAACAGAAAGAAAAAAAAAAAAAAAAATTTAAAAAGTAGACATGAGTTGGTATAAAAACTAATAGTTGAGAGAGGAAAGTAGAAGAGGAGAGAAAGGAAGAAAAGATAATAATGGGTAAATTGTGTCAGTGGTTGGGTAGTCATTTTCGTAGGGGAGGAATGAATTATAGGTTTTGAATAAAAATGTGAGGAGGTCATGCCCTCACCCTGTCTCTATAGTCTATAGTATAGTGTGGAGTGTGGACAATTCATGATTATTTGAGAAACCCTCTATATTTTCTATTTCCTTCGTTTCAATGTAATGTCTCCCAACGCTCCATTCTTATTTGAAAAATTATTGGTACTTTTCCAAACTTAAAAACTTCCATTATTTTTTAACTTTTTTTTTTTTTTTTTTTTTTTACCTAAACTCAATTTAATAATTAATATATTGAAATTGACTCCTATAATATATATATATATATATATATAGTCAAATATATTATTATAAAAAAAGGCAAAAGAAAAATTATGAAAGCATGGATATAATTGGACAGTAATTAATTACTTGATTTTACGTCTCATCCGATTAGTGGTCTAAGAATCACCATTTGTAAACCTATCGAAATGTATGTTTATCAACCAACCCGGCGGTGGCAAAATTAATGAATCCTTTTTGGCAGACTTGATTAGATATAGTAGAGTCCCTTCAAATCACATTGTTACACGTAGTTTTATTGTTAAAAAAAAATCTATTGATACAAGTTTTTTTTTTTTTTTTTTTACTCCAAACCTTTCCGATCCAAACTAATCTAATTAAGGAGACTTAATAGTGCGAAGATATCTCAAACTGTAGAATACTCGAGTGAGGTTACCCCTATACCTCTTAGCAAGCTAGGAGAAATTAATGGGAGATTCGACTCCTAAATCTCTTGGCAAGCCAAGAGTCTAAAGGAAGAAATCTGACCAATATACTAAGAGAAGTTCCTCTAACACAAGTGTTACGTGTGTATATATATATATATTTTTTTACTGTTCTACTACTAATAATAATAATAAATACAAATAAATGGAATAATATTAATGATGTAATAGTGTTAAAGAAAAAAAAAAAAAAAGGTTCCCAGTGCCTTACATTTCACTCTTCCAGTCTAGTTAAACTTTTTGCATATTAAACTCTAGAGAGAGAGAGAGAGAGAGAGAGAGAGAGAGATTATATTACATCAGTGGTCATCTATTATTATTATTATTATTCAAAGAAGAGAGGAAACAGATAATCAACAAGTGATCCTACCAAAAAGTGCTAATAAAGTAAATCATGCTTAAAAAGGAAGAGGTTTTGAGAGTAATGATTGTTCAAAGAAGGTAAAGCCCTCAGATTAACACCAACACTACTGTATACATTATTATACATGTATAATTTTTTAAACAAGAAAAACAAAAAAAAAAAAGATTTAACAGAATAATAATATAAGAGATAAGAGGAATTCTATCAAGATATCGTAAGTTCAATAATTCTTACTGAATTAATTAATAGGATCAAAATTATACAGACATGAAAAGGAAAGTTTGAAAATAGACTACCCAACCAAAAAAGAAAAAAAAAAAAAAAAAAAAAGAAAGATTAGTGAGTGCTTTAATTATATTTAACTGAATGAATTAGGGAAAGAAAAAATTTGGTATGCGTTTGATGTTTCACCTGGAAATGGGAATGTTTGTTGTGACATTCTTATTTGTCTTTTTCTTGAGTTTAAATAATAATAATAAGTATACCAAACCCCTGTGAAAAATCACCAAGAATGATGTTCAGATCAGACAATAATAGAAATTGAAAAAGCAAGCCATGGCTACTCCTAGTTTTGGAATAATAAGGAAATAATAATAATAATATTACGTCTTTCTCAAAAGTAAAGTAAACAATTGGGCCATTTTGGCTTCAAGTTTAGGTGAATGTTACGAGTCCTCTCCTTAATTATGCTAATCAAATCAAATGCCATCGCACTTTCCCTATTTTTCTACACAAACAGACAAAAGGGAGAAGAAAAAAAAAAAAAAGTTACAAGTATTTTAAATTAAATTTGAATAATATAATTATTTTAAAATTTTGTTACAATTGTACATTATTTTAGTTTGTTTTTAACGTTCATTAACATGTACTCCCACATCCTATTACATTTAAGGGATCAATATAATTTTAAGTGATAACAACCTCTATACTCATTATTATTAATGTAGGAGTATAAATACATTAATCAATAGCTAAGGGAACCAAAAGTGTAAAATTTTCTAAGTTTGTCAGTTTGGTTAGTCGTGTTGAGGTGGTCGAGTCTTGAGTCCACCTCGTCGTATCCATAGTCCGCAAGGCTCCCCTATTTTCAAGATGACGGAGAGCTTACTTCGCGAGTCTCACTTCGGTACATGTCATCACCATGGACCATCCTCACTCACTTTGCTTCGGAGGTCGCTGTCAAGCTCCGTACCAAACATTTAATAACTTTGAAATTTGAGCAGGAAGGTACGCTCACTTACTACTACATGGGGCGCATGAATGTACCTTCAAGAAGACGTAGTTTAATTAGTAACAATCTCATTATAATCAGAAAAAAGAATGAGTTTGAAATACGTTAGAGACAATATATATATATATATATATATATATATATATATATGATTAAAAATACAAAATAAAATACAAAAAAAAAAAAAAAAATCATCTTAAAATTTTTCCCTTGAAATAATAGTTACGTGTACCTACTTGTAAACTTCCACATTCATTTTACAATAATGAAGGCCCAATTTTAAATTTTGTGGTCATATAAGTGATTAATTTCCCTTTTAAAACTCATTCATTGTTCATTACCAACATTTTCTTATATGAGGAAATAATGTGGTTTTAGAAAAAAAAAAAAATTAAATTGTGATGTGTATGTCTCTCCCTAAATTACATTATTATTATTATTATTATTTTCGCTTATTGCTTAATTATATTAATTAATCAAGCTCAATTTGAGTTAAATTCGTCTTGATTATGTTCAGTTATTATATTATTATATATTTTTTAAGTGAAAAATTAACAACATGAAGGTCCCATGGTCTAGTGGTGAGGACATTGGACTCTGAATCCAGTAACCCGAGTTCAAATCTCGGTGGGACCTAATAATACATCCCTTTTTTTTCCCCCCTCTCCCGCTTCGGTTTTGCTCTAGAATACTTTCCCTTTTTTCAAGCGTTTTCTTCTCTTTTCCTTAGGCTTTACATTAAATTTGACATTTTTTTTTAACCCTAGAGTTAAAATATTTCTAAAATAATATTTTCATTTTTTAATCGCTTAAATTTCTTGAGCTAAAAGCCCTTCTAAGAGTTAAATTCTATTTTCAAATTTTAAACAGTTATGATGCATATAATCTATGAAGATTCTTCCAAAAGGATGACTCCCTTTTCTGCAAAACAAAGCCTAAATGATGAAAGATTTTTAAGACTTCTTTGAATTGATGCTTAAGGATGTGCTTGGATTACTATTATATTTGAAAAAAAATGACTTATTTGAGACAATCTTTTATTTAAAATGAATATTGCATGTGATTTTTTTTTTTTTTTAAAAATAAATTTTATGTTAGAAAAAACGTGGGTTAAATATATAGGTTTTATAAGGTGTAATGATTATTTTGTAAGAGAATGTTTTTTTTTTTGAGAAAAAAATGTGTAATATTATTTTATTAGTAATATATATATTATTTAATTAAGTGAGGCCTACAACCATGAGGTGACAAATCTAATAGATATAAGTAGGGGACAAACTTTAATTGGAAATAAATGTTGTTCAAATGTACTGAATTATTGGAAAAGAAAAATTCTTCACTCAATTTTAATTAAGTGGTAATCTAAACACACCCTAAGTTAGCAAAAGATAAAAATAGCCAAAATATAAAATTTAAAGTCTGATATTCATAGTTAATATACATTTTTGTGAGTAAAAATACTTTTTTTTTTCTTAGTGCATCAGGGGTCCTGAATGGGTCCCAACTATGGTTTTACTTTTATGTCATATCCACATTCAGACTAATTTTCGTTCGAGTTGGGTGCTCTAACCCTAAATTTTTAAACGACTATATATATGAGTGTGGTTTCGATCTTGCGACATCATTTAAGTTAGAAGAGCACTTTACCAATTTACCTACACCTTAGGGTTAAAAGTACACTTTAATATTATAGGAATTTTGCTCTAAATTTGGGCTAACATTACTGTAAATGTCTTAAAAAAAATTAGAAATAATAAATGTGGTATAATCATTGGACATATTTACGGGCTTTCTAAAGGTATTGGGCTAATATTATCATTCCCTAAAACTCTTCTATTGTGTTTTTTTTTTATCCTTTTTTTTGGGGTAATATATGAGATTACATTAGGATGGGAGAATGAGATCGAACCCGTGATCATTCGTATGAAGTAAAAGTGTCATACAACTAGACCAAAGTTCAGATGGTAAACTCTTCTAATGTTTAAAAAAGAATAAAAAAAGTCAAAACAACTAAAGTTAAAATTTAAGGATTAAATATATTTTTTAATTTAATTATAAATACTATTGAAAACAAGTAAAAATTTTACAAAAGTTTGATATGAGATAAATATTGTATTGTTTGTAAATTTACTAAAATATTCAACTTAATAAATGGGTTAATATATATGAAAAATTGGATATTTTAGTGCTCATATTATTTTCGTTTGGAAGAATTAGTCTTTATATTTTTCTTTAACTTTTTAGTCCCCAAATTAAAATTAATTGAAAAAATAAGTTCTTCTATACATATTTTTACCTATTCTAGACGCCAAAATTCATGCAATTTACAAGTGTGTTATTAAATAAGAATATTTTTACCCATTCAAAAAATATATACATACAAATTATGTGACTTTTGGCATCGAAAAATAAGTAAAAATATAGTTAAAAGGACTTATTTATCTAATTAATTTTAATTTAGGAACTAAAAAAATTAAAGAAAAACGATAGAAAATAATTTTTTTAAATAAAAATAAAATAGGGACTAAAATGTCGAATTTTCCATATATATATATTAATGGGCCTCAATAGAAGTTGAACGGAGAAGAATTAGGTTCGAGAGTTTGTATGTTTTGATGTAAAAGTAAAATGAAGATTTCATAAAATATTTTCCTATTTTCATATGTTTGTTGGAAAATTGGCCGGTTTAGTTCCTTATCTATTTTCAATAATTAACATAGGTCCATAATCTATTTTTTTGACCTGCTAAGTCCCATAACTTTTTACGAC
>JAXGGT010000162.1:7877777-7896663 GCA_035583425.1 Marsdenia floribunda | reverse complement strand
AGATTATTGAGGTAATAATGAAACATTTTATAAATTAAATGGTAGGGTAAATGGTCTATTTGGTCCTTAAAGTTTTCGTACTTATATGCTTGAAGTTTCTCTTTTCTTTTTTTTTTTTCCCCCCTCTCTTTTTCCAAGCCAATAAACAACCCTTTTCCATGTCTTGTGACCCAAAATATACACATAAAGGCTAAGATGTCTTCTTTGAAGAAATCAATATTCTATATTCTACCTTAAAAAAATATATGCACTCAGACGTGGCCCTTTTTTTGGTCGGAAACATGTTGAAAAGGGTTATCAAATGAATTTGGCAAGTAGTAAATAGTTCAAGAGCTTTATTAGTTGGGGGGAAAAAAAAAGTTAAGGATGAATATGAAAGGAAGAAAACTTACCAAATTGGATATTTTCCCTTGGCACTAATGGATTTTTCTATAAATTATTTCAAGAAGCACTTTCAACTAGCTTGTAACAATCTATTTGTTCAAATATTATGTGATGTCTAAATCCCCATTTGGTAAACTCTATTTTCAGAAGTCTATAGGTGAAAGCGCATTCCAGTCAAGAAAAAGTTACACCAACCCCTTCATACATTAAAGAACATGGTGAGTCAAACTCAAGATTTTGATCCATGGCTAACCCAATTAGAGATCTTGTTTGTTTTAGGAGACTGGACATTAAGGTCCAGAAAGGTAAAGGAAAAAAGACAATGGCTTGTTTTAAAAGATATTAACCACTTAGTGAACATGCCCCAATTAGCTCAGACATAAAAAACTCTTGAGGTAGTTAAACTTAATCTGAGTCATCAACCGCAAACAAAAATGGAAAAAAAATAAAAATAAAAATAATACATACTAACAAAATCCTGACTCGTGAAAAAAGATAACAAGAGAAACTGGTACAAGCACACTTTATTCTGAGATTAATCGTGTCACTGATTTTCTTTCTGAGGAAAGCTACATGGTACACCATTCTTTCTCATGTGAAAAGAAAATGGCAAGTCAAGCAAATATGTGATTCTATCTTCTAAAGGAAGTGATGTAACGTAAAAACAAACCTTCGATCAAATACATTACTTATACAGAAAAATCAGGTGTATAAAACCAAGCTAAAACATGCACAACAATATGTAAACTTGCAGCAATCCCATTTACAGATTACAATAAACTATCGCATAAACTTTTATGAAAACTTTTTCTAACAAGAGAAGTCATGCAAGTATCAGGAACCTGTTTCCAAATAGCAGAGCTCCAGCTCATCATATTCACGCAATGAATCTTCATGAAGGTGAGCAACTTCAAACATAAAGGCCAAGCTTTCCTTTAAATAAGGGAATGGAATGTCAGGGGAAATATCCTCAAATAGTACAGATTCAAGCATAATATTAGTTATGAGTGAAAATCTAATATTGCTAGAAAATTGAATCAGAAATTACAAATGATGCTGCAAGAAACAAGCTATCTTTCCATGAATAGATCTCAGATAATTTATGAGACAGCCTTGCATGCGTGTTAGACAAAAGCATACTCTTTAACATTACATCACAAGCACTTAATCCCCACCCCAAACTGAAGAAAAAAGAAATAAAGGACCAACATTAACCATAGATGAACTACTTTCAGTCTACCAGACCATGCTTTCTACATGATTAGTAACATACTAAAAACAAATTAGCATTATTAGTAACTCACAAACAAGTAAAATAATGTGGAATAACTAAAATGTTTTTGCCGTCCATACCTTGAGAATAAAAAAGTTGCAGAAATTCCAAATTGGCATGAAGCGTTGTTCACTAAGCTTGCGAATTTCATCTTCATAAAACTGAATTCGCCGATCAAGAGTATTTCTTATACATTCCATGACCTTGGACTCTAAGTCCTCCCAAAAGCTTGCCTCAGGTCCATGCATATCTAGCTTGCAGCACCTGATAATTAAGAATGGTTCACATCAATAGAAAAAGGAACTATGGGTGAAATCATCAAAATTTTGGGGAACCACTTAGTAGTAAAAGCCACTTAAGCTGTGAACAGTTCAAATGAATATTCAAATTTGCCAACACTTTTGTTCTGTTTTGTATGTTATTTTTAAAGAAATGAAATATGTTTTATCAATGAAGTAATATGGAAAATAAATTGTAATTTATAACATAAGTTCTCAAACCAATTAATTAATCTTCTACTAGATGCATATTATCATATTTCTCCAGCACAAAACAGTAAAAGTTTCCATGCTTCAGAATTCCTACCAAGTCTTGAAAGATTCCAAATAAGTTTCTGTCCTTTCCAATAAACTTGAAATTACACTCACATCACTTTCAAAACATATTTGACCCAAGAAAAGAAGATCAATACATGAACTCAACAAATTCTGACAAGAGAGATCAATCTATGCCTCCACCCAACAAACACACACATAGAAGATTAAAAGAAAAGGTAGAAACACAAATGACTATATTGTGGTAAATCAAAACAAACAGTGATGGCTCTAATTTAAGCCTAATGACCATCCGGAGATCACTCATTGAAAGCTGTATATCAATATCTGCAAGAACAATGAAGACTAAAGTTGTTATGATAAATCTTACAGCTTGACAAAATGAATACTAATGTGAATTGCATGTATGATCTAAATTGTTACACTTATATTTAGACAAGACAAAAAGAGAGACAGACAAATAAGGTTACTGCATTACTTGAAGGAATGCTATGTTGATTATGAACAAATAGAGGAAGTTATGCAAAATACATCAATATCAGCAACAAGCATACCTTTCCCGTTTCTTTGTGCTGAACTCCGCTTCAATTTTGGCATATACTTTTTTTGCCATCTTGGTGGCCTGATCATTATGAAGTGGTGCTTTCGACACAAATATGATAAACCACTCACGTTCATCATTTTGAACAATTAGCTTGAGACGTGGTTTAAGAATAGTTTTAAACTCATCAAGATCCTACAGGTAAAAAAGAAGGAAAGAAGATCATATGCGGCAGAAAAGGAAAAGTAACTATAACATGAAGTAAATGTATCATTGATTAAATTAGTTAGTGACTATTGCATTGAATTAAAACACTGGAACACTCATCAAATATCAGATTGTCAAGCCTAGGAAAAGGTAACATGTATTATCTATTCCTCCACCAAGGAACACCCCATGGTAAAACAAGACCAATACACTTTAGCATTATATATCATATTTTTGAAGATTTTAAATTTTCTTTTCTTTGTAACTTCACTTACTATATAAACCTCATTCTGATCCCAAGTTAAGTTTACTTGCATCAATGAGATTCCATGATATATGAAGCTACAAAAAAATATCCAGATTATTGGGACATAGTAAAATGAATCAGATATCAGAGAAAATAGATGCTTTAAGAATGTCCACCAATTATACCCTGAATCTAGTGAATTCCACGTTGAATCTGGAGAGGGCCATCAACCAAAAACAGAGACCAAAACAATAATTCATTATTCAATGCTGTCAAATAAGTCATTAGCCATAAACACATAAAGATGGATTCTTGTGAATTTGCATTTTATATGAACAACATAACTGAAGATACCAGCTATACCAGAAATTCAAATAATAAACCTAAGAATGAAACCAACTTTAACGAGAATAAGCATGACAACAGTGAATTAAACCTCCTCTTGCAAAGTACAAGCACATGACAAGGTAAAACACATGTGGAGATCTTATGGTTATTAGGATTCTGTAGAAGAAGGAACCATTTTTTGAGAGGTGAAAGGAATATGAAGATTTAGGCTTTATACATTGCAACAGGCAACTCGTTACGACTGTACATAAGTACTCTTAACCAATCACTAAATTGTACAATTATAACAGGATAAAGTCATAAGTAATAGAATATGATCATAAGAAATCCATATGGCATGGCACCTCACAAGTCACAAGAACCACCGTTGCGTAAGGCTCTCGGAACCAAAACAATGATTGCTCTTGTGGAAATCTACTACGAATTCTTGCATCTGTTGTCAATATATATTCCACTGGTAATTCATCAATAAACACAGGATTCCGTGTCTTGTTATTAAGAAAAGCTTTTTTGAATGGCAACCTTTCTTCAAAATCCTTCTTGATAAGGGGCCACAAATCACTTACATCTTCAACTGCAAAGCAAGATATTTTCCGCATGAGAAGATTATCACCAAAAATATACTTGTGCAAGGCCAAATATTCCAACAAAGAACTCAGCTATATAGGTAGACAGATAACATTATCCCTCACTCATGTAAGATTCACAACTGAATATTTAGACATTATTATTTCAAACCATAGAAGTTTACTTATTTCATTTCACCTTTACTGGAAATGGAATTCACTGTTGATGATCCAAAGAAATCAGACAACAAAGAAATATTTTTATTTCTAAGTTGCCTCCTCCTAAGGCAAAAAACCCATAAAAAAGGGGGAAGTGGACATTCACAAAGAACACCTTAGTTATACGTTTGAAAAATTAGTAAAAGGGTAGTTCCCATTACAACATACACATTCAAATCACAAGAATGATGAATTTAAAGTCAAACTAACTGGAGGAGAGCTGAATTTACAAGCCTAATTTTGCAATTACAAAATGCATCAACTAATCAAAAGGCACAACAAAACCAACTACTGGTGATGATTAATTACAAGGTAGAATTAATAATATTTATATAAAAAATACACATAAAATTTTTTTTTAAAAAAATTGAATAAGAACTTCTCCAATCTTTCAACTATAATCTTTACCGGCGACAATGACGTGATCGAAGGAGTTTTTGATGCTCTGAAACTGAGCTAAGAAGTTAGCCATCTGAGATCGGTGGAGACCATACGCAGAAAGTTGAGAAGAGATGGTACAGCAAACTAAAGCCCAATTAAATAAATGGATACCATTTAGTGTTCGATGAAATGTCAGAGAGAAAATCAGAGAAAGAGAGAGTCAGTAGGGATGCGGGTGAGTGGAGTAATCTGTAACTGTACAGTGCGGGCTTAGGGGGCCAGGGAATGATGCCCCTGACGGTGGCGTGGTAGATTTGTTCGCTTCTTGCTTATTGAGATTTTTTTTTTTTTTTTTTTTTTTTTCCTGTACCGTTGCCGTAATTTGGTGGCATCTCACCTCTACGTTAGGGGATTTTTCCACTCTCTAATTCCCAAATATTTTCAGTTAGGAGGTAGATTTTTTATTTTTAAATAATTAATTTAAAATATATTTACAGATTTAATGTTCTTGTTATTTTTGCTTGCAAAATGGTTCCTACCTATAATTTGCAAATTAAATAGGAGGGTAATATTTTGAAAATATATTTTTAAAAAATAAGAAAAAATAATGTGTGTTTTAATTAAAAATATTAAAATATTTTTTAATAAAAATAATAATTTTTATTTGTCATAAAATTTTTTAAAAATACAATTTTTTTTTTTAAAAAAAAAAAAGATTTGTTTTTATTTAATGTATATTAAATTTATGATTCAATTTATTACTTTTAAACATAAGTGACTTACTTAAAAATTAAGTGACACATTCTTACTTATTAGTAATTAAAAAAGGAAAAAAATGTTACAAATTATTACGTGGAATCCAGATAACAAACCAAAGCTGAAAGCACCCAAGTAGAACTGTCTATAGAGAAAGCGATAATGATGAAGAGGTAGAGAAAAGCCAGATAGGCCTTTGGCTTTGGATGAGGCGCGCCAAAACCTTCACAACTATCTGCTTCTTCATTTCCCATGGCTTTCAATCTATGTTCGTCCATTACTTCTCAGAAGGCCTTCATCAACGTCTCTGGCACGTCATCTACTCCAAAGCACGCTTTTTTCACAACCCATTTTGTATTCCCATTTAACAAGCGTCTTATTAGGCAATCTCCATTTGCACCGCTTCGTTCCAAACTCAGCCGCATTTTTGCAAGAAGAGACAGTTCAGTGGTTGGTTTAAATTTTAGAACTGATCTTCCTTTGCTGTTGAATATCAAGAACATTTTTTTTTTTTTTTTTTGTGGGTTAATTATGCGAAAAATGGTGCCTTTCTTATGATTAATTTGAATTCCTGCAATGGGTTATATATGTCGTTTGTGAATTTTAGTAATGGGGGTCTTTTCTTATAAAAACTTAAGTCTTTCTAAGCGAAGTGTGGTGATATAGCATTTGGAACTTTGAGTCAGTTGCCTGATTTGCTTTGAGTGTATGGTATAAACTTATACCAGGAATAGCCATCTTGTATGTGGTGTATAAGCTAGGTATTGCAGAAATTTCGGAAACTAAACTACTAGGAAATATTCAGTCCCTCTTGTCATGCGGACAGTAACCACGGTAGCGAAATGCCCGATTCCCTGAATTTATACCTCTTTTTTTCTTCCTAATTTGTTGCCTAAGCTTCTAAGTTAATAGCACATTCTAGCTATTTAAAGATTCTATCAGTTCTGACATGTAATTTCTAGTCATGCAGGAATTTACAAGTCCATATAATGCTACTCTCGCCAGATCATTAGAGTTCTTGGAGCACTCAGTGAAGAAATTCGATAATGCCTTTTTTGCAGTTCTTATTTTTCTTCAACTCACATGTCCCATACCTCTGAATGGTTGGGAATCATGGTCAATTTTACCAGCCGAAGCAGTGCTTTATTCCCCAGAAACAAAAATTCCTAGGACCGGTGAACTAGCTCTGAGAAGAGCTATTCCAGCTAATACTGACATGAAAACTATACAGGTGCAGCATCTTTCTTTCTTTTATCCCCCCCAGAGAATCCTATTCATCTGATGACATGAATCAAGTTTAGTTATTGTTTACTTGTCTTATAGGATTCCCTTGAGGATATCTCATACTTGCTGAGGATTCCTCAGAGAAAACCATATGGAACTATGGAGGGAAATGTGAAGAAAGCTTTAAAGGTAGTACCATTTACGCTATTTTTTAATCAAATCAAGATGTAAAAATCTGTCAGAAGAATCATGTGCTTTATTGCAACAGAGAAAAATCTCGTTCTTTGGCTCTTATATATTTTGAAGAGAACTATTTTTTGGTTTACTTCTCAAGACCTCTTACGTTTTCCTACTTATTTCAGATTGCAAAAGATCAAAAGGAATCCATATTGTACAGCATACCAGCTGAATTTAGAGAAAAGGGTTCAGCCTTATATGCATCTCTAGTTGATGGGAAGGTATTTCAGTCAAAGAGCTGTACCTACTTGGGTTAAGAAGGCTAGTTGCTAAAATATTACCTTGGTATCTTTACATTCATTATCCACCTCAATGTTTGATGTTTTTCTACTTAGCAGAAACATTAGGAATATGGAAGTGGATTGTTTTTCTACTTCCATGAGAAACTCCCTTCTTAACAAAATGCTTAACTTCTTTATTCTGCAAAAAATTTCCTGTTTTCAAATTTCAAGCAGTACTGTAAAATACTACAACAAATTCTCCAACTTTCTTTACACTCTATAATCTTTATCTTGGTTTTGGCCATTTCTTTGATGCCACTGCTTTAAGTATTGTTACTACAGTGTACTTTTTTTGTCTCTTTTAATATGCTTATCCCTGGCGAGAGGAATTATTTTTAGCGTACATAACCAGTCAGGTATGAAGTATATTCTCTTTTATCCTCCTTCTGCAGTATTCATCAATCAGAAAGAAGATTTTGAAGCATGTGTAATCATGCATTTAACAAATTCGTAAACTCTAGACAAACATTAAATAGATGTCCAAATAACCGACCTTAAAAGGAGAAATACAAGAGTGACCATGTTTTCCTTTTGTCTTTAATTGATCAGGGTGGTTTGCAGAGCCTTCTTGGAAGCATAAAAGACAAGGATGCGGATAAAGTATCAATTTATCTTGCTTCTTCACTGGATAATGTTGCAGAGCTGGAGTTGTTACAGGTATTGATTACTGAAAGCAATCACTTCCCACTTTCCTGCAAGTGCAAGTATCAAGTCTTTTCAATTACTTATTATCTGTGGTGAACAAACAAAGAAGAAATTTTCGAGTAAAGTATTTTCCTGTATAGAGTCCCTAGCTATGATGCCAAAAGTGGAATTTAGTTCAAAGAAACGTAATAGTATATTACTGCATATTCTTATCTGTGAATAGACTTCTTGTTAGATTTGTGAGTTTCACATTTAGAAATGAATTACTGATTTATGCACTTTTTGACAGGCTCCAGGATTGTCATTTTTGTTGCCTCAAGAGTACTTAAAATATCCAAGGTGGAGTTGGAACTTCCAAAAATTTCACCTTGTTCTTCCAGTAAATGCCTCTATTAATTTCTTTACATTTTTGCTCCAAATTTAAGACGGGAACAGTAATATTAGCAAAACAGTAGTTTCCCACAAATTGATAGATGTATGTGATGTGTTCAATGTTTATCACACTAGATGTTGAAATAAAATTCAACACCTCCATTGAGGGCTATCCTAATATAGAGGGATTGCTTTGACTAGTAGTAACCTTCCTAATGAATGTATTTATAATTGGATGCAAAGATGAGTTTATCTGGCAGTGATTTTTTTATTTTTTTCCATTTTCCTTTTAGAAGACTGTAATGCGGACACAATAAATTATTTTTGCTAATTTACCTCTCAGGCTTACTGGAAGAGGAATTGTTGAATTTACTATCGAAAAGGCAGATGGTTCAGCTTTTTCTCCGGAAGCTGCTGGTGAACCAAGAAGTACTGCAACAATTAGGGTAGTGTCCTTGGTACTTCTATTGAGTTCCCAATAACTAATTATTCCAGCATTGGAAGTGCAATTGACAATAATTTGCGTGCAGGTTGTTGTAGATGGCTACTCAGCACCATTAACAGCAGGTAACTTTGCGAAGCTGGTAAGGTAGTGGAATCTCACTTCTTCCTTTGTTCAATGCTTTGTTAAATATCATATGCATAAACACGCATCTCCCACATGCATAGTTGCAGACTGACCAAATACTTTCTTTTTCATCATTTTGTTTTATCTGGTTTCTTCAAGTAATGAGCAAAGTAGCCTTCTTGGTATTTCATTGACATACAAGAATAAGTAATAAAGCATCCCATCATCATGTGGAACTATTTGATTCTCACTCTTCTAATTACTCCTGTTACGATATATAGGTGATGGATGGGGTGTATGATGGAACGAAGCTCAACTGCGCAAACCAAGCAATTCTTTCTGATGGTGGACTCGGAAATGGTATTGGATACAGCACTCCCCTGGAAATAAAACCATCCGGCCAATTTGAGCCACTCTATAAAACCACGTTAAGTGTGCAGGTAGTACACACATACATTCTTTTAATCTTAAAATCTATCTTCTGTATTAGATGTTTCTTCGCACTGAACAAATAAATAAATGATTTATACTTTTTTTTTTTTTTTTTTTTTAACTTTTCTCCAAAACACAACAAGGATGGAGAACTTCCTGTTCTTCCATTGTCAGTTTATGGAGCAGTTGCTATGGCTCATAGCGATGTCTCTGAAGAATACTCGTCGCCAAATCAGTTTTTCTTGTATCTCTATGACAAAAGGAATGTAAGTACATGAAGTTAACAGATTTCTTAATCATTTTTTCCCATCATCATCATCATCATCTGTGTATTGTATTATTTTCACAGTCTGGATTAGGAGGGTTGTCATTTGATGAAGGTCAATTTTCGGTATTTGGGTAAGTCTTTTGAATTTCAACCAGAAAAAATTCCTTTGTTTTTAATAGATGAGAAGAAAATGATCTGGGAAGCTCTGGTTGTATTTTTAGGTACACAACAGGAGGAAGGGAAATTCTTTCCCAGATTAAAACTGGCGATGTAGTTCGATCAGCAAAGTTAGTGGAAGGCCAAGACCGCCTTGTATTACCCAAAGAGACTTGATGTGCTTCACCGATTCTTGCAGTCTGCTCTTATTTTTCATATTCATCTTTCTGGTTTTCTATGCCTTGTGTTTCTTCTTTTCTGTGAAAATGGCTGGAATCTTCAGTTCAGAATGGAGGCTTCAACCTACAAAATGTTCAAAATGAAGCTGGGGACCAATCCAGTTCCAATAATGTCCGAATTCCCATTGGACAAAGAAAACATTTCCATACTCTCCATTTTCATATATCATCAACATTCCCTTCCCATCGGAGACAGAAAGAAAAAATTTCTGACATAAATTAATTTGTATTTTTTTTTAATAAAAAAAAAAATATTGATAATACTAAAGAAAATAATAATTAGAAAATTGATAATTTTGGTCTCTAATATTTCAATCATTTAGTCTATTTTATTTGATTTTCAATGCATAATAGATATGTGTATTTGATTTTTTTTTACAAATTTTGACTTGTCAAAATAATAAATTTTATGGATGTATTTTATATATTAAGGATATATTAAATAAAAAAATAAAGAAAAAAAATTAATTCTACTAAAATATGAATATTAAAAATTAAATTTATCAATTTTCTTAAATGATTAATTTGAGAATTTATTTAAGAATAAAAAGTTTTTATTTGAAAGAAATTTTACTTAAAAATCTAGACAAAGGTATACAATTAATAAATATTAAATCTTTGATATCTTAACAAGAAAACTACTAAATATATCATATTTCTAATTTCTTTTTTCAAAAGATACAAATTTAATTTTTTTTTTTTATTTTTTAGTAATAATATATCATACGAATTTAGAATATATGCAGTGTGTGGTCACCGCCGTCCTTTTTATGGTAGAAAATAATGTGCTGTCTGTATATGTTTGGCGATCTACTTCGATTTCTAATTATCTGGTTCAGCTTTCTCTGAATCCAAATTGGAATAAAACAGATGAATCAATCTTCATCTCTAATTCTTCAGTTTGACTGAAAAAGCAAAAAAAAAAAAAAACTAAAAAGAAGATAAATTAAGATCACATATATATATATATTTATATTTTTTTCTCTAGACCACAAGAAAATAAAGAAATTCCAGAACCTCATTTCAGATTCTAGTACAAATAAAAGACAAATATAATACAATTCTATATATATATATATATATATATATGAATATATTTGAATGGCTAAGAAAGGAGACAAAGCCAACCCCAAAGCTCCAAGCAACTATTTGATCCTTTTTGACATTAGCTTTTCGTCACTCTCAAAAGAATTATTTTCAATATTACTCCCTCTATTTTTTTATTTTTTTATTTTTTTAACTTATCATATTAAAAAAAAAAAATGTTACATTAAAAAATTAAATTACATTTATTAATATTTTCTTTTAATATCTTCATATTAATATTTTATAACTTATAGTTATTAACTATTCTTATTATAAAAATAAAATTAAAAGATAGTTTAATATTTTCAATTAAATACATCAATTTTTGTATTTTCTTAAAAAATGTGATTCTTATTTGTGACAAGTAAAAAAAAGAGAGACTATTTACATATTAAAATAAATGTGTCTTTAAATTTAAAAATAAAATAAAATATCATTTTTCTTTTTTGAATTTTTGAGACACTTTGGTTTCTAACGTGTCTCAAACTCGTAATCTTTCAC
Organism: Marsdenia floribunda; assembly: GCA_035583425.1. Taxonomy (NCBI): domain Eukaryota; kingdom Viridiplantae; phylum Streptophyta; class Magnoliopsida; order Gentianales; family Apocynaceae; genus Marsdenia; species Marsdenia floribunda. The sequence continues at coordinate 7,885,178 of JAXGGT010000162.1, read as the reverse complement.
ATAATAAGTGAGGCGGCTCTACCTTTTTGACCTTAAAATATCATTTAATTTTACTTTCTTCAATATTAATAATTAATAAATATTAGTTGTGAAATATTAATTAAAAAATATTTAAAAAATATATCAATGAAAATTTTTAATATGATAATTAAAAAAAAATAAAAATTTTTAGTGTGATAAATGAAAAAACAGAAAAAGTATTTCATAAGAAAAAATAAGACTATATTTGGATAAGTTTTGCATTAGAAAAAAATAGCTTATTCGAGACAAACTAATATTAAAATTGAATGTTATCTCCTATTTTTTGAATTGAATTTTATGTTGAAAAAAATTGAGGTTAATTATATATAGGTTTTATAGGGTGTAATGATTGTGTGTGTAAGAGAATGTTTTTTTGAAAAAAAGTGTTTAATAATATTTTAATTATATATATATATATATATATATATATAATTTTTTTTAATTACTGTGGAATTCACCATGTTGACTCCTTATTGCTATCATTCCACACTTTATATATATATGTGTGTGTGTATGTGTGCTTTGGAGGAGTATTACAAAGCATACAGTAATCTCACTGTAATTATGATGTTTTTTTTTTTTTTATTAATGTTAAGGTGGAGTGGCAACTCTACGTATGGATATGGGGCATAAACTTGTTTTCAAAATAAATGACGTCCAAATGTACTTAGTTAATTGAAGACAAACATCATTCACTGAATTTTAATTCAAATTCTATACAATTACAGCCTAAATTATTAGAAAATGTTCTCGAGAATGTCGTATCTAATTTTCCAATTTCCCATGAGATATTGAGTTCCTTCATCCTTGGCCACACCCACGCATTCTGAAACTCGATTGGGACCCACGTTGAATGTGCGGTTTCCAGACGACCTACGACTACTGTTCCAGATCATCCTGAACCCACACTTGTCCTTAGCAACCCGATATTCATAGAATAATAGTCACCACAATAATTTATTTTTTTTCCTCACCAAAAAAAAAAAAAAAAAAAAAAATTATTTTTTTTCTTTTTTTAACGTGAGAGATTTTTCTTTCTGTATCGATCCGCACCGGACTACTCTTTATTTTATTTTATTTTCTTGTGACAAAGAGATATAACGTTAATAAAAGTAGAATATTACAAAAATTCCAAATTTTACATTATAAAATGTGTAATTCTTTAGAAATATATATATATATATATATATATATATATATATATTTGTAAATATCCCGTTTTATTGCCTTTTATTACTGAATATTGTATACATGATTATCTTTTCTTATAAAAAAAACAAGTTTTTGCATTTAAAGTTGAATATATTTATTTAAAAATTAATTATATTTTAATTAAACACATTTTTATTTACATGTTAAATAAATTTTGAACTCTTCCTTCATTTCCCTCCTAGCGAACCGAACGGGAAAGTCTTGCTTACGCAACGCTAAAATAAAAATAAAAATTATTATATTCTAAAAATGGAAAAAATTATTTTTTTTTGGATTTTTTTATTTATATTAATTTATACTCAAATGCGTATTGATCCAAATTATTGAGTGAATTTAAATATTTTATTACACTTTTTTTTTTTTTTAATTCAAGATAGTTAAAGTAGAATTTAAGCAACAACATTAAAATTTTTTAATTTGGTTCCTTAACAATTCATATTTCGTTCAAATCTATTATTTTTCATAATTATATGTGAAGTTACTATTATTTGAATAGTGTATTTTTATCAATTATTTTAAAATAAATAAAATAATAATTATTTTTATTTAATTCATTTTTGTATACATTTTCAAAATTATGCGGAAGAAGAAAAGCATAATGTACCAAAGATAAATTTTACATTATACATTGTGTATAAAATTATTTATCTCTTTTTTATTATATACTTTTTAAAAAATTATAATAATTTTTTATGATAATTATATAATGTGGAAAGGTATACAATGTAATTAAATCTTTTAAATCATGAATATTTTTTAATTTTCTTATTCATCTATTATTTAATTTAATTAAATATTCTTTTTAAAAAAAAAAAATCACTAAGTAACACCAAAGTTATGATACACCTTATTACAGCATATCATCCAAGATCAACAACCTTGATAATAATTGATAAAAAATCACAGCCTCTTCCCCTCCCTCAGCGGTTTGACTCGGGAAAGAGAAACAAACTCAGCTCCACCTCATCCCCACTTCCTACAGCGGACATGGCTGCCATCAACAGTCTCAGCACGCCACAAACTTTTCTTTCTCTCCGGAAACCCAAGTCCTCTCTGTGTTATCTCCCAAAATCCGCTACCAAGATTCCATCTTTTCCAAACCCCTGTATTTTTACAAGGACCAAACTCATTAAAGACTCCAATTTTATAGTTGGTTCGGTGGCTAACGAGCTTGATTTCATCCCAGTAAAAAGCAGTGATTATACCGATCAACAAGATGGTGTGGTTGGGGGAGTTGTTGAGATGGAAACGGAAGGGGTTACAGGGGAAGACATAGTGAATCAAGTGGTGAATGGATTTGGAAACGAAGGAAGACTATCTTTTGAGGCTTCTACTGGTTATGCTTCTAGTAGCGGTGGTGGGTCAGGGTCTAGTGGAGAAGGTCAGGAGGGAGTTGAGGAGATGGAGAAGCTAATAGACCGAGCAATCAATGCCGCAATTGTTTTGGCTGCGGGAACATTTGCTATTACCAAGTTGCTCACCATTGATCATGATTATTGGCAAGTGAGTGAAAAATACATATGTTTGACTGTTCTGCTGATACATATATGCATCTTGGATTGGTCAGTTTTTTTGCTTGATATTTCTATATATAATGATAATGCAAAGAATCCCTTGAGTTATTGATTTTCTTCTGTAGTTTCTGAAATTAGTTTTATAGCTTCATTTTATTTTCATCCCCTTGGCTCTACCACCTCTCCATTCTGAAAATAATTAGATTAGGTAAAACACCCCCTTAAAAAGAGAGACTAGGAGTAAAAGAAGAAGAGCATCTTCTCTTTCATAGTTCTGGATGAAACTACCATATGTTTAAATTCACTAATGAGAAGTTCTTGTAATTTTCCATGTCTTGTCCAGATGAATGGGTTCTGAAATCTTTGCTTTTATAACTTGGAGTTGCAAATGCACCCAGTATGTGTTTCAGTGTTGGCAAGAGATAATTCTTTTTTTGTCAGTGGTATAATATGTGTAATAGCTTTTTGAAAAGGGTTATTGTTGGACTTTATGCTACCTGGAAACTTTCTAAAGCACTAGGATTAGTGTTTCTTGTTACTTTTCTTGACTGATTTTTGTGAAATCCATATGGATTGCTAGTGTGCCATAGTTATCCTAATTTGAGCTTCCTTGTACCTTACCTTTCCTTAGTTTTATGTAGCTTGGTGCAATGAGTGGTTGGTGTTTGATTTTCTGACACAGAATTAGAATTGTTACTTTCTAGTGAAAGTGGAAGTAGCGATGTGAATGGCAACTCCTTTGTTGTACATTTTTGAGTTTTTGAGATTTATCACATCAACTTTCTTACAACTAATGTCCATATAGTCCTTTGTTTTCTTGGGTGCAAGAGAAACCAAATATGTCTCCATTATAAGCACAACACATCTAGCAAAGAAATAATTCTAGCAAATCTGCTGAACAAGTTATTCTTTCCTTTTTCAGGGGTGGACTCTTTTCGAGATTTTGAGATATGCACCACAACATAACTGGATTGCATATGAGGAAGCTCTTAAGACGAATCCTGTTTTAGCCAAAATGATGATAAGTGGAGTGGTCTATTCTGTTGGGGATTGGATTGCACAGGTTAGTTATTTGCTTGGTTTAGAGTTCTTCATTTTCTTCAACTAATTTTTCTTTAAGCTCAGCAGAAATATTTCTTTTGGTCCTCTTATTTCATCTCTCAGTGTTACGAAGGAAAACCACTTTTTGAGTTTGATCGTACACGTATGTTCAGATCGGGCCTTGTAGGCTTTATGATTCATGGATCGCTATCTCATTATTACTATCAATTCTGTGAGGTACTCATTTTGTGGCAAGATCTTTATTTATTTTCTTGCTTTGAATATGCATTACAATCATTATGCCATGATTGTAAAACTGCATATCGTACTTTTCAGGTTCTCTTTCCTTTTGATGATTGGTGGGTTGTTCCTGCAAAAGTAGTTTTTGATCAAACCTTTTGGTCAGCTGTTTGGAATAGCATATACTTTGGAGTTCTGGGTGTCTTACGTTTTGAATCCCCTAGTAGTATCTTCACAGAATTAAGGGCAACATTCTGGCCCATGCTAACAGTAAGCAGACGAACAAACTCTCTTATTTTGCTAACCTCTCACTTTTTTCTTCTTTCTATTGACTTGAAGATTATTTGTCTTAAAATGTTATTCATTTCCTTGTCCAAAAGGAAAAAATTTCACCTCTGGAACTTGAATGGTTTTCTGTTTGTTAATTTTTGTTAGTTCAATCTGCTGATAGCTTGTGCAAGAAAATATTGTTTCTTGTGAAGTACTCTACCAAAAGTAAGAATGCGAGCAAAAAAAAAAAAAAGAAAGGACGACCTTTCTTCACCTCTCATCCTGAACTCTTTCATGAAAAGAGACAAATTTATCATTCTAATCAAAAGACTACATCAAACTTGTTGCTGCAGTATTGTTCATTGACCATGCACTCTTTTTAACTTTTGTTTCCTATTCTGGTTCAATTTCCAGGCAGGATGGAAGCTTTGGCCATTCGCTCACCTTATTACCTATGGTGTGATCCCTGTTGAACAAAGGCTTCTTTGGGTAGACTGTGTGGAACTCATTTGGGTGACGATACTGTCAACGTATGGATTCTAACTATTTTCATCATTTTTATTCGTGTAATTTTGGCCACATGACTAAACTACTACTAATCACCAGTACTCACTCCATTACTAATTCTGTTTGAATAACTAACTCCATTACAGTTATTCGAACGAGAAATCTGAAGCTAGAAATGCTGAGATTCCATCAGAAGGAAATGCCAAATCTGTAGAGGTATACGTCGGGACTGTTTATGATATATACTTGGTTTATCTTTAATCTGATTTATGTTCATCTTAAATAGGATTGAAATAAATTCAGACGCGGAAGCAGGAAGGAGAGACAAAAAGAATTGTTATCATATTTCTTGGTTAAATCGTGGGATGGCAAGGAATGCATGCTTTCCATCGGGGGCATTCTTGTTTGATGGCGGGTGAATTTACGTAGCTACAGTATATTACGGTGCAGAAGGGGAGGGGATATTAGTACATACCTTATTTTTGTGTGTATATACATATATATATATATATATACATAACCATGCTACTTCAAAATACATATCCATGCATGTATGCGCTTTGCCTAGTAAATGTAATTAACAGAGATCATTATAAGGAGAAACATGGATCCATAAGGAATGCAGTGATTACGTAAAATAAAGAGAGGATGGCTTTGTTCAATTAGTCTTCCTTCCCAGTTACCCTTTTCCCTTCCTGTCCTCTCCCAAAACTTGTGGAAAAATGGTTTCCATTTCCAGTGTTTCCCATTGGCTGCCAGATTCTTAGCAATGTATCATTTACTCTACGTGTATATACATTTATACATTTATTATACACACAGACACATATATATATATATTATTTTTGGATGAGATATGATGTATTTTTTTCCCCAAATCTTTAGGGTCAGAACAAAGTTCATATTATTTGAGCTACACTTGTTATATTTGTATTCATTTTCCCTTTAATTGACATTAGGATTTGTTTATAATTATCTTTTATTTGTTTGTCACTATTATTTATATATATATATATTTAAAAAAAAATAGAAATATTAAAGCACGCATATTTGATAGGAAGGATGATTTTTCATTTTTAAATGCATTCTTTATAAAATATTTATAAGAATTATAAAAAAGACGTTACTATACAGTCTATACAAGGTTTTATACTTTATAAAAAATATTGAAATTTGTTTGGTTTTTATTAAAAAATAAAATACTTTTAATTTATTATTATTTTATTTAAAAAATCAACAAGTATTAATTACTAAAAAAAGATAAATTAATAATTAATATTATATTAACTTGATAAGGTGTTGAATAAAGAATTTTTTTTTCCCCCTAAATATAACAAATAAAAAAAATTATTTTTAATTAATATGGCACACACAAAGGTAGATGGAGAATAAATTAAAAGACAGTTTAGTCTACTAATCTTGTAAGTATATAATTTAACCTATATAATAAATTTTGCAAAAAGAAGTTAATTTGTAAATAGAAAATAGATATCAATTTGTTTTTTTGTTTTTTTTTTTTGAGAAGACAAAATAGATATTAATTTAAAGAGAAATTATAATTCACCTCAAAAAAAAAAAAAAAAAAAGAGAAGAGAAATTATTATTATTATTTTGTTTTAAAGAGTTAGATAATTTCCGGTATTATTTTGAAAAAGAAGGACAATTTGCAATAATACCATTTATTAGTATGGAAAAATTGCAAATATCAAACTAATTACTAAAGAAGAAGAAAGAAATCAGTTATGCTCAAGAACCGGCCAAAATCTGAAATCAAGTATCGCGGAACTATACAAACGCGCTCGGAAAATCACGCCATAGACATGTTACAGAGACGGCTTGGTGTTGGCCGGAAATCCAACCACCTCAAAGTTGGTCGTTTAGCCGGCGGCGTCAAAGCTCTCCTCAACATTTCTTTCTTTGCTTCCCTTCTTCGGATCTTATCACCGTACACGGTCATCTCTGATCGGAGGCCTCGTGTTGACCTCGAAACCTGTCGGGGCAAACCACCAGCACTCCTGTGTACATAACCAGTCCTCGGAGAAGCTGCCTGAGTTCTCCAGCCGCTATTGATCCGATCGTTTCCGACACCTCCGGCACTCAATTTAGCAAGCGAAGGTCCCTTAGCCAGGCGCTCTTGGGGTCCCTCTTTTACCTCCCTGATCACTGCAACTCCTTCCATTAATTTCGTTGATTCAGACAAATTCCGGCACCCTCAGAACTACCTTTTGTTTTGTCAATTGGATTGTATTTGTTGTTTGATTGTGTGGATCGGAGGGTCCGTTTTCGGGGTGTTTGAATATATATATGCGGGAGGAGGCCTGGTGTTTGGAAATTGAAACCGTGGGGAGGCGACTTTTCCTTGTGGTTTCGAAGGAGTACGGGCTATGGTGGATTTGACTCCATTTTGTGGAGGACTTGGAAAAGATATATTGGGAACTTCCCAAAGACGCTGCAAATGTTTGACTGGTTCACTAATACCATGATTTCGTTTTTTTTTTTTTTTTTTCTTCTTTTTTAAAGGTTGATCACGTCACAGTCTCATATTCTAATTTCTTTTAAAATGCATAACATGCATCTATATATATATATATATATA
>JAXGGT010000162.1:7866301-7877677 GCA_035583425.1 Marsdenia floribunda | reverse complement strand
TAAGGGGAATTGCCATTATTTATCAATAGTTGTTTTTTCTGTTTGTTGTGATGATAATAGAACCCTGAGGAAACTCAGATAAGAACCTTTGACTTGGTAAACAGTACACACACTTTTGATAGTTCACACACACACACACACACACACACATATATATATTTGCCAACGAAAAACCATTTTTTACTTAATTATCAAAAAAAAAAAAAAAAAATTTACTTGAACAAATCTTTCAATATTTTTTCTAAATAAGAGTTATATTTTATAAATATAATTTAAATCTGGATTGTATATTTGTCATGTGACTTACATTAAAAAATTAATATTGATAATATATATATATATATATATATATTAATATTCTTTTCATTTGTATTTTTCAATTAATATTTATTAATTATTCAAAAGTATGAAATTAAAGATTATTTTAATTATAAAAGCAAAAAAACTCAAATTCAATAATATTTTAAAAATTGTGAAATTTTGTATGTAGTAAAAAAAAAAGGGTAAATTATATAGTTAGCACTTGAACTTTTTGAAAATTTAGGTTTTACACATAAATTTTTTTCATCTAAGTTTTGCACACAAATTTTTTAAACATTTGAACTTTGCCATTCCGTCTAAAAAATATGTAAAATACAAACTTCTGATAGTCATGTGAGTTGCACATGACTTTTTTTATGGGTATTTTAGTAATTGCAATATTTTTAAAATTTTCAAAAGACCTAATTTTAATAACTAAAAAGTTATGGGTTAATATGATGTTTTTTAAGATTAGAGTTTTTTTCTTCTCTCCCCTCTCATTCTAATTTCTGCACCCATTCTTCTTCTTCTTCCTTCTTTGCCGATGTTGGTCTCTGGTCTGACCTAGTTTCCTTTTTAAGATTAGGGTTTTTTTCCTTCTCTCCCCTCTCTTTCTTCCTTCTCACTGCTACTGCCTCACCGCCATTCATTCTTCTTCTCCTTCCTTCTGTATCGATGTTGGTCTCTGGTCTGGTCTGGCTTTCTTTTTTTTTTTTTTTTTGAAGATTAGGGTTTTTTTCCTTCTATCCCCTCTTTATTTCTTCTGTATTGCTTTGGTCTGGCCTGGAGGGAGGTCAAAAAGAGGATGGTGATTTGAATATTTCAATTCGATGTTGTTTGATAGTGTTTAAATTCGGATTTATTTGGGTTGTCTTTGATTTTTTTTTTTTTTTTAATTGTTTCTATTCTTGATGATGATTTTGAACAATTTGAGGTTTTTGGTAGAACATTTTTTGGAATAGAGCAAAAGTTGAGTTTTTGTACTGAGATTTTCAAACTGTATCTTTTGGGATCTTTAATCCCAGGAAATTAAGAAAATTAAGAAATACAGGAAGGGTAATAATCAATTTTTCTGAAGTAAAGTTAGTCTTTTGAATAAGAAACTTAGTTTTTGAGACTCTGCTGTTAATTCAAAACAAGAGAGATGAAGAAGAAGAAGAATGAGAGAGCGGGGAAAGTGGTGGTGGCGGCGGCGGCAGCGGTGGTAGTGGGAGAATACAGAAAGATGAAGATGAAGAAGAAACAGATGAAAATCTAAATTTTTAAACTTTTAAAAATTTATAATGACTCATAACTTTTTAATTCTTAAAATTAAGTCTTTTGAAAATTTTAAAATTATCCTAATTACTAAAATACCTTAAATGTCATGTGCAAATCACATGACTAACAAAAGTTGATACTTAACAGATTTTTTGGACAGAATGACAAACTTGGATCGTTTTAAAAGTTTTGCTAAAAAAATTTGTGTGTAAAATCAAAATTTGAGAAAAATTTGTATGCTAAACATATGGTTTACCCTAAAAAAAAGAAAAGAGAGAGAGTATATGAGCCCATAATTATTAAGCTGTGTAGTGAACATCGTGGTGCGTGATTAAGGGCTGACGTCGGAGCCTAACATTAAGACAGTTATGGATTAATACACCTTAATTAATTATAGCCTCATCACCAACTGCTAAGAATTAGAAAAGACAAAAAACAAAAAGGAATGATGAAGGTATGAACGTGGCATGTCGTATGTTATATATTCCACGTGGCAAGGCAAAGAGCACTGAGCCACCTCATGCATGGCGTCACTTTACCAAGAAGAAACTCCAGGCCTGGTTGGAACTTGGAAGAACCTCCTCCACGTTTAGGCCTATGAATTGAAGAAGGTGTCAAAAATACGAGAAAAAAAAAAGAGTATTTTTATTATTATTATTTTATAATGATCATTTCAATTATTTTCATATATTTAAGATTAATTTTATATTGTTTATTTATTGTTTTTAGTTTGTCCAATCAAATTAAAATAAAATATATGTAGACGAGACTGTTTTTAATTAAAATATACATTTTTATCTAATTAATGAGCATTAATTATTAACTATTATATAAAAATGAATAAATATTACCTTAATATATTATTATAAAAAAAAAAAAGGTAGAAGTAGTAATCAAGAATATCAACTGCTAGCCTTGGACCAAAAGACCAATTCCAGGCCCAATCGATATTTCCTTCATCCGACCATGTCGTGCATGGCACTGTACATTCTATTTCATCCACACGCACTCACTGGACTGGGAAAACAATCTCACCCCGAAAAAACACAGTTAAAGAGCATTCTGTTCCAAAACAAGGTACTACATTCGGCTTAGATGCTTTAAAATTTTTTAGTTTAAATTTCATTAGAAACAGTCCTTGTGGTACAGTCTCCCTCAAATTGATCAATAAGCATATACTAATTACCCAAAAAAAAAAAAAAAAAAAAAGACAACCACACACATTTCCCACTTAGAATATTTTCAGTTATCATTTGATATATATATATATATATATATGTTTTCATTTGCCAACCTCTAATTAAGATATTCCGTCCCCTTAGAACATTTATGGCATATAAATCTCTACCCAAAAAAAATAAATATAGTCTTAATATTTAAATTAGAGAAATAGTCATTAATAAATACGTATTAATTAGTTTTATATATTTAAGGTCTTTATCACTTTCAAAGTTAATTAATAAAAAAAAAAAAAAAGGGAGATTATCGGTGAACAAACTCCGAATTAAGTTTCCTTTGCCAAATCTATATTGATATCGTATCTTTTCTTTAAAATTTTCATTTTTTATTTCCCTCCAAAAAAGTAATTAGTTTGTGGGTGCAAGGGTGGGGGTGGGGGGAGGGGTAGAGGTGGTGGTCCAAATTAATTAATTCTTAACAAACCATATATAAGTATAAATTTGTCAAATCAAAACAGTTATTGAAATTATTGAATTTAATGCGGTATCAACTTATACAAAAAGTTATTTGGTACAAGTAATAATCCGTTGGTTTTGAATTTGATATTTATTACGAGCGTTATGTAAAAGAGTTAGAGTGATGTCTTCTCTCAAACAAAAAACAATTTGGTACAAGTACTTACAAAAAGTTAATCTCTAGTTTGGCATAAGTGATAAGCAACTATTGTGAATATTACACGAGATCGCGAGTTTCACATTTGTTATGAGCACCATGTAAAATTCGAATAACAAGACATTTTTCCAAAGTAAGAGTTAGATTCTATTGGAGATGTCTAACAAGCCTTTTGTGAATGTCACACGAGGTCTTTAATTTGACACTTGTAATAAACATTATGTAAGGAGTTAAGAAAATAAGACTTTTCTTCAAATAAAAATTAGACTCAGTTAAAAATATTTAACAAAAAGCTGCCAAAAATAATGTTTAATATTATTTTTTTAAAATTTTTTTTAAAAAAAAGGGCAGTCTAAATCAATGATTTCATATATGCAGTTATGAGTTAATTATCTTCTAGGATAGGATTAATTTTGTAGCTATTAAAAGAGTGGGAATGACGAAAGGTGGGGCCCTTTATAATTAGAAGAAAAAGATTTTTTTTTTTTTTTGATGGGTTGTTTTTTTATATTACTACTGAATACTAACTATAGTTTCAATAATGGGCTGTGGAATTTGGAAAAGATTCGGGAGTTGTTTTTTTTTTTATTTTTTTTAATGATTAGTCACTAATCAAACTATACATTTGGGCAGTGGTAAATATTAAGACTTTTTCACTCATTTTTTACTCTAAGTTTATGTAAGTTTTATAAAAATACTGTAAAAAAAAAAAAAAACTTGTAAATTTAATTTTATTTATCCAAAGTTAAGTATCGGAGACCTAGAACATGTAAAGAGAAGACTCTTTCTAAAGTAACTCTGCGTAAGTTAAAAATTTAATATGAATATCAAAATTAATGATTAGGATTAAAAATGAAAACAATTCAATAGTTTGTGTATATCGTTATAATAATAGATTTATATTTTTGTTAAAACGACATTATTTTGATATATATCGTGTATTATTGTAATCACTTGTTAATGTATTTGTAAGAAATTATTAATAACTTTTTAATTCAAGTTATAAAATCAAATTTGAAGAGGGATTTTGTTGATTTTGGAAATAGATAATTAACAGGAAATTATGAAGAAGAAGGAATAATATCAGGAATAATATATTTTCTTATACTAATATGAAATAAAACGTAAAAATATATAACATCGTGAGATCTTAAAAATAAGGAGATAATTTCCCATTACAGAAAATAACTTCCCATAACTCCTAATTACCACTATGCTATAAAATATAAAATAAAATAAATATAAATCCTATTTATCTCTATATGATATAATTAATAATAATAATATTAGCTAAATAATATTTAGCTACATAACGATTTGTCGATCAAGAAGGCATAACTCAGTTGGTAACAGCCGCACTTATGATGTGAGAGATTATGAGTTCGAGACATGATCGAGACAAAAATGCATCAAAATTTCAATATATATATATATATATATATATATATATATAAAAAAAAAAGGGGGATTTGTCGGGTAAGTTAACTTTGTGTGCGCGCGCGCATGGGGAAGAAACAGAGAATGCAGGTAGCTATGTATATATGTGGATTAATTGAAAAGAAGCTGTAGGAAACTTTATTTATGAACTGTCCAAGTAATATGAGCAAATTAAGGTAAACATCATGGAAGTTTCAGAACAAAACAACCCCTCGTTATTTCATTAAAACCCAGGGTCCACTTCTTCGATCCTCTCTTTCTTTCGTATGTCAATTATCTGAAACAAATTTTCTTCCAAAAAAAAAAAAAATTACCAGAAAAAAAAAGAAGAATCGGAATTTTCGAGGGGGAAAAAAAAGAAAAAAGTTACTTTTATTGTAGTACGTTTTTTATTTGGACATTTTAGTTGTTCATCAAAATTTTAAGCTAATTTTAATTTTTGATGCATATGGATATTTTTTAAGAAAAGTTATGTATTTTTATTCTGTAAAAAAAAAAAAAAAAAATTAGTATTTATTATAAACCTGTAAGTGGATAAAAAATAAAAAAAGAAGATTATAAACCTTTAATTAATTCAAATGTATGGTGAGAAAAATGAATATATATATATCCAACACATTTTAGCAGCAATTTGTTAACTATTAGCCGAAATGATGGATTTGAACAATTGAAATTAGGTAATAAAAGATTAATTTGTTTAAAAAAAAAAATGATTTATGATCATCTCAAATAATAAAAAAAATTACATTTATTCATGTTATCTTGATTTCATAAAATCAAAAGAAAGAAAGAAAGAAAAAAAAAAAAAAAAAAAAAGTAAAATTTAGTGCAATTCCATAACAGCTTTATCTAATTCCCTAAATTAAGCACTATCAAAAATTGACAAATGGAAAAAGTTGTTTGTACTCTTTCCTTGGAACGGAAATTGCAATTAATTAAAACGATAATCAAAACAAAAAACAATAATAATAACAAAAACAAACAAATAAATAAATAAATTGTGTGGTTTTAATATAACGATTCCCTTTGATGACAGCGAGATTGGTCCCCCAAAGTCAGCAAAGAATTAATATATATATATATATATATATATATTTATTTTAATAAAAGCCCATTTGTGCCCCTCCTCCTCTGTCAAACCTATTTGCTTATCGAATATACTTTGTTGCCTCTCCCCTCAGAAAACGACTCCCACTCTCTCCTCCCTCCCCTCATAATCACTCAGAATTTCTTAAAATTTACTATTAACATTAATTTCCCCAAACAAATTTCTGACTGAAGTTTCGAAATTCCTTCTCTTAATAATTAGCCGTTGGTTGTTGTTTATTTTTTTATTTCATAAATTTATTTCCTTAAGGATGTAAATAAAAATTTAAGTGTTTATATATATGTGTGTGTGTGTGTGCTGTTCATGGAAATATTCTATCATCAAAGCTAAAAAGCAACTATTTTTCTTTCTCGATTCAATTAGGTCACATGGGGAATTGATTAAATACACTCTATTTTTTAAAAAAATATTAAAAAAAAAAAAAAAACAAGAAAAATGAAAAAGAAAAAGAACTGTAGTGTGATTTTAAGGAAGTGTTGGTTTCTTGATCGCGTGTGTGCTTATGTCACATAGTTATCCTTCCCTTCAAAACCTGATCTTCAACCGAAACATAATTTGGTTTTAGGTCCTCGCAGGAATTATAGGATGCCAAACTCATTTACATATATATATATATAATTTATTTGAGTAATCATGCAAGTCTTGAAAATATACGAGAGATCATATGAAGATTCACATCTTTTAGGGTTTTTCGACAGCCATATATAGAAGAAGAAGATGGCTGTTGAGTTTTCTTTTTCCTTCCCCTCTCCCTGTCTTCAAGAACTTGGCCATATATATAATCAAATATCAAAGCAAAAAATAAATAAATAAAGATCAACAACAAAGTTATAAACCACGCAGAAATTTCTATAAATAATGAGCTGCAAATTAAACTTCTCTCTGCAAAACATACAAGTAAATACCTCTTCAGTATCCATATCCCTAGCTAGAAGAAGATATATATATATATATATGTCAATAAGTGTTTAATTTCCATTTGATCAGAAGTAGAAAAATCTTTGCATTCTAAGATAACCAAAAGCTACTATGTAGTAATGTTTTTTTTTTTTTTTTTTTGTGTGTTTTTTTTGTGCATATATATATATAAAATATATAAATATATTCAACTGGCAGCTGGGGGTTAATAATATACATGGCCTCGCCTAAATCTAGAGCAGGAAATTGAATACGATGGTAGCCAGTTGAGTAAATCTTTGTTCGAAATCTATATATATATATATATATGTATATAATATGATCAAGTTTGCAGCAGCAGCAGCAGCAGAATATGATCAGGGGTTTGATTAATGAAAGTATAAATATTGTAATGTGAGGGTACCAAAACCATGTGTCTTTTTTTAAGAGTACCAATTCATGCCGGAGACTTGATAAGGTTGTCGGAAGACGGCGCCGTCACCGAGTGAGCCCAACAATGATTGCTGGTGCAATGAAGGCGTTTGAGGAAGCTGGCTGAGAAGGGTGGCTATGGAAGTAGTGTTATCGTCCGTTCTCGTTATGCCACCGCCGTCAGTACTACCATCGGCAAGAAACCTCTTAGTGGGCGGGGAACTGCAAGCGTTACCTTCGTCATTCCAGTACAAGGCAGGGATTGTCCGTTTCACAGGTATGACAGTACTACTACCGGAACCGCCGCCGGCAACTACTAAAGGAAGGTGTTGCTTTGCACCTGCTGCTGAAGTTAAGTGAGAAATAGACCCGCTGTGTAAACCGTCGGAACTCATCATCCCTTCGAACATCATGTTATTGTTGTTGTTTTGTTCATTTTCGAGCAATGCACCATAGTTACAAGTCGAAGTCGTCGTCGCCTTGATCAGTCCCTGCTGATGATGCAACTTGTGTGACCCGAGTGATATTGAAGGTGACATAGACGCCATCAAATCATTCATGTCGTGATGATCCCTTTCGTGATCCATCGGTCTTGCTGTATTGTTCTTCTTGTAGATCCGACACAATACCCAATCATCAAGCTGCGTACGAAAACCAACAAAATAATTTGTTAGTTTTAGTTATTTCATTTCACTACTGGAAGTGGGCACTCGCGCGACGGTCCAAAATTTTGTCAAATAATAATAATAAAAATAATAATAATTTACCCTTAGTGAGCCTTTCTTGCTACCGATGTCACAACCGGGAGGCTTAGAGTTGGTTTTGTTATCGGCGAGTCTGTACTCGTGCATGATCCAGTTGGTTTTGATTCCTTTGGGAGGTTTTCCACCGTAGAAAACCAGTGCCTTCTTAACACCAACCTTCTGCGTACCTCCTGAGGTAAGCACTGGTTTGTCAGTTCCGGTAGCCTTCCAGTATCCAGAAGTTGCTGCTCGGTTCGGCCTTGCACCGTTAGGGTACTTCCTGTCCCTCGGACTGAAAAAATACCATTCTTGTTCCCCAAACGTAGCCTTAGCTGCCCCAAAAAAGAAAAAAAAAAAAAAAAAAAAAAAAAATTTAGGAATCAAAAAACAATATTATTATAAATTCAAACTCCTCCAACGCAACCTTTTAATAAGGGGGCAAAAAGGAAAAAGTTTTGGAGATTATCTTATTACCAGGAAGTTCCCATGGATCAAACTTGTATAAATCAACTTCAGCTATTATGGATACCGGAAGGGGAACTGATGCCGCCTTCTTCTTCAGGTAGTGAACCACGAGTTCTTCATCGGTGGGATGGAACCTAAAACCCGGAGGAAGATGAGGCTGCTGCGAACCACCACCACCACCTCCTCCTCCTCCTCCACCACCACCGGTCGACGAATCAGTACTCTCCATTAATTTGATGAATTCAATATATATATGTATATGATCAAACCAGCAAAGATCCTTATAGCGAATTATTCTTGTTATATGTTAAAAATCTTTGATTCCTGGGCTGGGTGGGGGTTTGATGAGCTAAGGAGAAGTAAATAGCGAGAGCACAACAGTAAGGGAGAGGGAAAACAAAAATGAAAAAGAGAAAGAGAAGAGAGGAAAAAAAAAAAAAAAAAAAAAAAAAAAAGAGATGGAAATGAAAGAGAATCAACCGAGTTGTTGCATAGGGTGGGAGAGGGCTCCTTTTTATATGGGTACGGACCAGGGTGTTACATTTGATGAAGTACGAATAAAAATTTTAAAATAAGATCCGATAAGCCAATGGAAGGTCTCCACGTCACCTCCAAGGGAAATTTAATCCAATAACCTGGCAAGTATTATGAATGTTTTTGTACTAGGAGAAAGAGGGGATCGCAGCACCTTGAGAGATTTCTGAACTGAAAATTAGGCCTTTAATTAAACGACACGCGTGATTCTGAAATGAGGGAATATCGGACACGTGGAACCGAGGAGTGTGTGGGGACCACCCCGCAACATTGCTAAAAGCTAGATTATGACGAAGATAAGTCATCCCCGGTGGGATCATACTTTACGTTCCAGATGTCACACTTTTGTCATTGATATTAATCCGCCCCTTAATTCTGCGCAATTCTTTTTCCTTTTTCCTTTAATCTTAATTCTTAAAAAAAAAAAATTTTTTTTTTTACTTCCAATCTCTTTCTCTCCTTTTACTTTCTTCCAACAATTTCACATATTACGCCGTAAGTAAAACTATATAAATTATTTACAATCTTTATTGTGCACATAATATAAAAATTAATGTAATTTTTTTTTTTTAAATAAGAGTTAAATTTTATGGATGTAACTCAAATTGAATTTGAATTAATTAGAGTAATAATTTCAAATGATGAATAATATAACAAAAAAAAATCTATTTTTAATATTTAAACGGTAAATGAAATATTAATACATTATTTAAAATATTATACTAGTTAAGACAGTTGGTGGTGACTTTATTTATGATCTTAGAGATCATGAGTTTGAGACACGATAGATGCAAAAATGCCTCAAATTTCAATATATATATATATATATATATATATATTATATTAAAATTAAAGATTTTAAAAGATATAAAATGAAATTATGTATTTAAAACACTCTTTCACATATGGACCCCAAATACAAATTTTTAATAATAGATCCGAAATGTATATATAACTAATAAATAGGTATAAATTAAAGTGGAGTAAAGACTTGAATATGAGACCTTTCATATTAATATCAACTTCAAATTATATACTTAAGACACTTTTAATAATAAGTTTAATATGTGTATGTAATTAATAAATTAAACGAAGTAGAGCAAAAATTTAAATATTTTAACTAATAAAAAAAATGATTAAATTCATACGGTTTGGACAATATATATATATATATATATATAATAAATAGTACCTAATTAAAAATTGATTAACAAAGAAAAAAAATCTGACAGTGGTGTTGAAATGCAAATAGGAAAGAAATGTGGTATGATATTATTTATGGAAGATGGAAAGAGGGTAAGATATGTGAGAAGTAGTTGTCCATATATCCTTTTTTATGGTTTTATAAATTCTAACTTTGCATTGCATTAAAAGTATATATTGACATTTTATTTAGGTCCCGAGAATCCCTTTCCCTAATATCAAATTGACAGCTGTGTGACGTACTTTCCATTTTCTTGGCTTATAATTTTTATTTTTACTTTTTTTTTTTTTTTTTAATTTTTTGAAATTAAATTAAATGTAATTATTATTGATTCTAGTCATTATTAGCATATACCAATAGTTTAATTTGTTATTCATGTTGTGTACATTTAATTATGTTTATTTCTTCTTTATTTGTATATCTAGGAAAAAATTTATTACATTTTATTAATGGTATATATATACACACTATGCCATATAAAAAGTACTTTCCATTTTTTACTCTTCTTTATCACAAACAAATTTTTACATCTTTTAAAATGATACAAAAATTGATATATCTTTTAATTAAAAAGATTAATTTTTTTTTTTAAAAAAAAAAAATTGTATATATATATTTAAATTATAAAGAATAATTAATAAGTATTAATTGTAAATTACTATATACCGAATTATCTAATAAAACATATTAGCTTTTGTAATATGAAAGATTATTAAAACTAAAGAACTAATTTTTGTTAAATAAGATTTTGAATCTAAATTTTAAGTAAGATAAAATAGAATTAAAAAAAAAAAAATTAATATTTTTTAAAGAAATTTAATTTAATGTGACATAATTTGAATTAATTCTAAATTAATTGAAATAGTTTGAATTGAAAATAGATATACAAAAAGTGAGGAAGAGATGGGGCGTAGGAATAGGGGTCCGGGATGGGGGTGTTAGATTTGTGCTGGTCGATGGTCGAGCAAGGGTGTCCCATTTGTGTCAATTCATGTAGTCCATTTCTTATCATGAGAAGAGACGCGACCCACATCTTGTATTCGCAGCCTATATGATGATTCTATATATCCCACCATATCTTTCATTTCTTTTTTTCTTTTTTTTTTTTTTTTTGTGTGTGTGTTTGGGGGGGGGGGGGGGGGGGC
>JAXGGT010000162.1:7840594-7858327 GCA_035583425.1 Marsdenia floribunda | reverse complement strand
ATCAACTAAATGACACTATCTTTATTGTACCAAAAAGAATATTTTAAATTAACAATAAATATTTAGGCACATACTTATATTTCATATTGCATACTCATGTACTTACGATATGAGAGGAAATATCATAAGTTTATTTGATGATTGATAAAAAAAGATGGAAAATTTCTGACTTTAGTACTGTAACTATTTACGTTTCCCGAACTTAGTCCTAAATCTTTTAAAATACCGAATTAGATCCTATAACTATTTTCGAATTCTGAAATGGGTCATTTCAATCAAAATCCTCCCATTTTTCGGTACTTCCAATCACGTGAGAAACGCATGCCATCTTTTTTAAGACATTTTCGGTAATCTCTTCAATCTCTCCACAAAAAAATATAAAAAACTCCCCATTACAGTGAAGTGAATAAGAGGAAGAAGAAGAAATTTCGGTAAATCTGTAATGGGGAGTTAGTTTATAAATGATTAACATTACATGTCACTCATCAAAAAAAAAAAAAAAAAAACATTACATGTAAATTAAAAAATTATTGAAATTTATATAAATATAATGTAAAATAAATAATATATTGTCAAAAAATATTTAATAATTTATTAAATATGTATAAAATAATAGATTAAATACAATTATTTTCAACTCTAACCATAAAAATAATAATAACAAATTTTAATAAAGGAAAAATCTCCGATTTAGTCTTACATCTTTTTTTGTTTCTCTAACTAGGTCCTAAATCTTTAATTTTGCCTTGCTTGATACCATATCTTTTTATATTTCCCCAACTAGGTCCTAAATCTTTTTGTCTTACTTGGTATCATATCTTTTTTCATTTCCCCAACTTCATCCTTCCGATAATTTTTTTTATATTTTCTGTTACTTTTACAATGTATAATTTTACGCGTGAAAATTTGAAATGCCTAAAATGCCCCTCAAAAAGTTGTACCCAAGAGTTTACACCATGAAAGTTGTCAAAAATATAATAAAAAAAATTAACTGAAATGATGAAATTGGAGAAATGTAAAAAGATATGATATAAAGTAAGGCAAAATAAAAAATTTAGGACCTAGTTGGGGAAACCTAAAAAGATATGATATCAAGTAAGACAAAATTAAAGATTTAGGATCTAGTTGGAGAAACGAAAAAAAATATATTTATGACTAAATCGGGGATTTTTCCTTTAATAAAATATAAATGAATTAATCATTAAATTAGTATATGGATCCATATGAACTTGTGGCCATAGATCTAAGAGAAGTGGAAAAACAATTCCATCCCCTAATTATGGTTTTGAACTAAATTTCAATAATGCAGTGTTATAAACAATCTAATTAATGCTATTAAAAGAATCCTAATTAAACCCGTTGTCTGTCTACAAAGGAGGATCACTCTTCTCTTTTTAATAATTGATGGATATGATTATATAGTATCCTTACGCATGGGACCGTCAAGAAGGTGTAGCTCAGTTAGTAGCAGCCTCACTTATGATCCGAGAGGTTATGAATTCAAGACACGACGAAGGCAAAAAATGCCTTAAATTTCAAAAAAAAAAAAAAAAAAAAAATGCATGGGAAGAGCCTCAAGATTTTAATACATGAGACCAAAAGTACGGTACAAAACTATCCTTAATCTGAATTAAACTCATGATATCTTATTTGACAAGTCAGATAAAGATATTTAAGTAAGATAAATCATTCCGCTAAACTAATACATTATTCTCTAAGATTGTTATTTTTGGGAAAACATAATTAATGGAAGCTGTTAGGTTAAGTACTTAAGTGTCACCAAATGAAGTTGGCATATATGTCATGCTGATGCTACTTAGAACAAAGGCCAGACGTGGTTGTACTTTCATTTTATTTGTGTCCAAACAAACGCTGAACAACACCAGCGCCACATGATGATCACTAATTAACTAACTTAAAAATAATATTATGTATTTTTATTTTGATATTTCTATTTGATAATAAATTAAGGGATGAGAAAAAAATTTTTTTTTTTTTTTCAAAGTTCATAATTGAAATTAATTTTTATTTTTCTTTCTTTTTTAATTAAAATTATTTTTCTTGTTTGAGATCAATTTTATTTTATTTTTCAAGAAAAAAGATACATGAAAGAATTGACTTTATATTTAATTGATTATATATATATATATATATATATATTAATTAACAATTCTAATTTAAATTATTCAAATTAATTATTTAAATATTTGTGTAAAAAAGAAATAAAATATATTTTAGAGTATTCAAAAGTTTGGTAAACTTGAAAATTATTTGTTTTTGTATGCAATTTAAAATTAAGTTTATATAGCTGTCACTTAAAAAATCACATGTCATATTATAAGTTAAATGAGACTATTTTTATATAATTTTTTTTTTTAAAATTAATCTTAAAATAAATTTAATTTATGACCTCTAATTTTTTTTCTTCCAGTATTATCAACTTCTCCGAGCTATATATATATATATATATATGATTAAAACAGAATATGCACCCTTTTTTTTTTTTTTTCCACATGTCAATTTCAAACAATAATAATTTTAAAAAAAAAAAAAAAAAAAAAACGAGAGGAAGAATGAATTTTTTTTGTCAAATTAACGTGAGATTCACGCGTTGAAACTCCACACAAATTTTGTACCAAGTAGGGAAAAAAAAATACATTTGTACTAATCTAATTAACATTGAAGTACAATAAAATTGCAATTTATGATAATAATGTGTACAAAATGAATATGCACACCAACTGCTGTGACCAACTGATAACAAAAATAGGCGCAACTAAAACGTTTTGTCCAAAGTCTTACGTGACCCACCACCGCCTTCCCACCTTTTCCTTCTTCGCAATATTAGAGTCAAAATGTCGGCGGCCCAAAGAATCTTTCCACCTCACCTATTTACACATTTTCCCCACCCCTCAATAAATCATCAAAATGTGTCTACTTTCCAATCTGTTTTTTTTTTTATAAAATTATTTTTCTTGGTTTTAGTTTACTGCCTAAAACCCACATTTCCTGTTTGGGTCGGGTATCTGATCCCAAATGGGTCTAATGTGTTGTGATGATGATGATGATGATGATACTCTTGAGCCAACGCGCTGTGAATGAAGGCCGAGTTGTTATTGTTATTAACCCGGTGAGTTCTGTTCCCGCTTTGTACTTCCTCGTCCACGTGGCACATCTGTGGAAATGTAAGACCATAGATTTCGTTGCCCTGGTGGGTGTTGACTGTACTGAAATTGCTGTTGGCGTTCACGTTTCCGTGTGCTTGGTGGATTTGCTGAGCTGGGGGTTGACCGTGCCCGAATTCGGGCAACGAGCTGAGCCCAGCTAGGGTGGCCCAATCAAAACTACCGGAACCCAGGTTTTGTAGATTGATCTTTCCTTCCTGATGAAGATTTCTCAGCGAGTTCATCCGGTTTAACGAGAAAACCTTGTCATCGATTTCCGGCAACGTCTCAAGCATGTCGTCGAATTGAGACGACGACGACGAGGACGAGCCGTGGCTTTGCTCTTTGCTGTGAACACCTGCGGCCGAAAGTAGTTGTTTCGATGCACCGCTTGAATTCTTCTCGTAAATTCGACACAGCACCCAATCATCCAACTGTGTCAAAAAAAAAAGAAATCTCTTCAGCTTTCCAATCCATTAAAAAAAAAAAAAAAAGAATAGTAGTAAAGAAAAAGAACACCGTATATATCAATCAATCACCTTTGTACTTCCATTTTTTCTAGAGGGTTCGGAGAGTCTGTACTCGTGCATGATCCAGTTGGTCTTGGCTCCTTTAGGTGCTTTGCCGACATAAAAGACCAAAGCTTTCTTGATTCCAACTCTCCGCCCTTCGGTGGTGATCACCTTGTCAGTTCCCGTGGCTTTCCAGTAACCGGAGCCGGCAACCCTGTTTGGCCTCGATCCATTTGGGTACTTCCTGTCCCTCGGACTGAAAAAGTACCATTCTTTCTCCCCGAATATTGCCTTGCCTTCACAGTATTCAAAAATCCGCCATTAAATTAATCAGATCGATTATACAGAAAATGATTTTATTTATTTATTTATTTTTTAACTTCAAAAAAAGAATAAATAATGAAAACTCACCGGGAAGAACCCACGGATCAAACTTGTAAAGATCGATGTCTCCGATAATTTGGAGACTGAAATGATGCCCTGCAACTTTTCTACACAAATACTGCACCAAAAGCTCCTCATCAGTAGGATAAAACCTAAACCCGGGTGGCAAACTCAATTGGGAAAGGGTGTCCGTCTCTTGAACGCCCATCTTTGCTTTCCCCAAATCTTATATTGAATAATAATGATAAAATATTAACAAAACAGATTCTGCAACTCAATTTTCTAGTTGTAGTCGATCAAGAAGAATAAGAAGATTAATCAAAGAAGACTCCTCTCGAAATCTTCAAATATATTAAAAAAAGACCTTCTTTTTTTCTCCGAAAACGGGAGAATTGGCGGTTATTTATATAGGCGCCGAGCCACCGAGGGATAAGTACGGTCGTCGTTTTCTTGAATTGTCCAAAAGCGGGTCCCAACTGGAGTTCATAACCGTTCAGGAACCTCCACGTATAAAAGGTTCGGCATTATCGTTTTTTTTTTTTGTTTTCTTTTTCCTCCCTAAGCGGCCGACCTTATCCAGTGGTAAAGACTTACGCCAGGTGCATGAACCATCAAGAAAATAATAAAATTTTAAAACCCATTTATGTTATGGGTTTCCTTGCCACGTGTCTCTCTCTCTCACGTGACATCTAGAAGAACACTGTTTGTCCTTTTGGCCTTTTGTCCTTTTGGCCTTTTGTCCTTTTGCCTTTTGGCCTTTTTTTTTTTTTTTTTTTAATCCGAAAGAGAAACTCGAACCCCCAAATTCCGCACTGTAATAATTGTTTATTGCTTTGTGTGCGTGTATTTTTTTCCCCATTTAGATTGTGTGAAATCTACTGGTAAAACATTCTTAAATAAATCTGTTTTCTACTTGATATTAATTTTTTATAGAAATAAGTTGAAAAGGTCTTTAGCGGCACACGCACATGTATATTTACATAGATTTTTTTTTTTTATAATTAATTATCAATAATTAATATTTATTAAAAATAATAAAATTAAAAATATTTCAATCTTTATAATAAAAAAAATACATTAATTTTTGTATCTTGCTAAAATATGTAATTTTTTGAAGTGATAATTGAGTAAGCGTAGTAGTGTGTGAGATGGAGAAAAGGGCAGAAAGGAGAATAAAAACGCCACAAAAAAAAAAAAAACCAAGCGTGTTTAAAACACGTAGGCAGTAAAAGAGAGATAGAATTAAACTGACACGTGCAGAACACGTGGACAGAAAGCAAGAGAGGCGTTTAGAGTTAGGCGGAAATTTTGTTTTGTTTTCTTTTTTTTTTGAAATTTTCAAAAGAAAAAAGATAGCGAAACGGAGCAGTGTCAAGTCGGAGGAAAAAAAAAAGCTGCTATAATGGAGTCGTGTTTTTACTGCCACGTATGCACCTTATTTCTTTTGGATATTTTGTTTTATGTGTGTGTGTTTTTTTTTTTTTTTCTACGACTTTTTTGGTGTTTCTTTCACTCTACATCCTTGTATACGTGTCTACCTATTATCAAAATACGCATGTGGCCCTCTCATATAGTACCCAAATGGCTTTATATTTACTTTTCTTTCTTTTCTTTTTTCTTTTTTTTTTTTTAAATAAAATTTGTAATGATTATAATAATAATTATTAATTTTATGTATGGTATCACAAAAAAAATCTTGATTGTAATGGTGAAAAACACAAAAAAAGAAAACTGGGTCAAAGAAAGAAACGGTTGAATAAATAGGGGAATGATTGGGGGTGTCAAAATCGTAAAGAGTGCACGTGGTGATCGTTGGGGTTAGAGTTGGGGTTGTAATGGAGGAATCTGGGAAATTAAGGTTTGGTAGGTCAAATTAATGGGCACGTCCGAAGTCTTTTCTTCTTTTTTTTTTTTTTTTTTTTTGGAGTTATCATGATTTAAGATATTTTTATTACTATTATTATGAGGAAGGGCTGATTTTTGACAAATCCCCGTAAGCAATGGTGGGGTCTTTCATGTGAATTGAAGATGCCATAATAATAATAATCTTCAATTAAATTAGATTATTGGATGGATACTACTGACTCCCTCTAATTGGGATGACTATTCATTTGACTCTTTTTTTTTTTTTAAATTATAAAATAAAATCATGGCTTTATTTATAAATTATTAGTTAAAACCTTAAAAGCAGTGAAAAAAAAAATGATAAAGAACTTGTTAAAAAATGACGAATTTAAGTTATATGAAACGTGAAAGAAATCAAAAAAAAAAAAAAAATTGAAAAGCTTTAAAGAAAAGCCTTTTTACAAAAAAAAAAAAAAAAACCGGAGTTCTATTAAACTTTAGAAAGTACACTTTCCACCTGGCTTTACAAATGGTTTTGCTTTTGTGGAAGATGAATTCATATCTAAAAGGGGGTGGTGTGGTGGTACTTTTGCTTTGCTCGTTTGTCAATTAGTCCTCCATTTCTTGAGTTATTTCTATTGGCCCCTCAACCAAAGTTATGTGTAACTAATAGCGGGAGAGTTTTATTTTTAGTTTCTTTACTTCTATATATATATATATATATTTGTTTTGTTAGATTATTTCCTATTCAAAGGTATAACTTTAAACTAATTTGGATTTGATTCAAAGTTAGAGTTGTGCTGCAAAGTCTAAATTTTACTCGAAAAAAAACTTCACATTGATTCTTACATAATACTCACAACAATTATATATTATATATAGCAAGTTTTTTTTTTTTTTGGGTAGAAATATATATATATATGGAAAATTGGCCGGTTTAGTCCTCTAACTATTTTCATTAATTAACATAAGTCCACAATTTTTTTTTAACCTGTTAAGTCCTACATATTTTTACGAGCAGCCTATTAAGTCCTTCAGGCCAAAATTCATCACGTGCCGAACACGTGATGATTTTTTAAGGATAATATCGTCCTCTTGAGTATTATAAAGTTGTAAATTTAGACTAATTGTAAAATTATCCTCTTTATATGAAAATAAGTTCACAATTTTATAATCCTCAAGAGAAAGATTTTGCCCTTAAAAAATCATCACGTGCTCGCCATGCGATGAATTTTGGCCGAAAAATTTAAATTTTTGGACGAAAGGACTTAATAGACTGCTTGTAAAAAGATGTAGGATTTAACAGGTTAAAAAAAAATTATAAACTTATGTTAATTAATGAAAATAGTTAGAGGACTAAACCGGCTAATTTTGTATATATATAGCAAGTTGGTGGGCGAAAATTTTATTGCGGCTATTGCAACACGTGCATATATTGATACTTAGATTAGGAATGAATTGAGAGAAACGTCATGGCTTTGCTTAGAAGATGATGCATGAATGTATATCATAATTGACTGTATCTTTTGTATGCAAAAGAATGCTAGTAAAACAATTACATACGTACACACTTTAATCTCTACTTGAACGACTAAGTAATAGTAGATCTTTTTTCTTTTTATTTTTCTTTGTTGCAACAAAAATAGAAATAATTTTGAATACATTGATCTTTAATTATAAAAATAAACTAATATAACAGAATATGAATTTAATTCTTATCTAAAATAAAGAGAAAAATTAGATATTTACAAGAAAAGTTTTATTTATACATATATACATATATATGCGGGGTAGGATCCACAAAAAAATTAGATATTTTGTTACCATTCTATAGATAGATTACCAAACATGCACCTATCTATAGTTCATATTACTTTGGACGTGCGACTCCTTAAGTGAACTTTTCCGACATCAACCTTTTACTTGTATTATTTATTATTTTTATAATTTAAACTATAAACTATTTATTTATAAATAAAGTGATCTGTTAATTAAATTACATTTATTTGTCAATAAAAAATTATTTTTATTTGTAAGTAATGAATTCAAAAACTCTCATTCGGACCATCTATATAATATATATATATATATATATATTCTAATGTAATTGATTAAAAATTGTTAAATAATTTTAATATATATATATATATATATATTGTAATTATAACTTGATTTATAGAGCTAGTAGGTTGTATTAAATTTTTTTATTTTTTATTTTGATTATAAATATATATTTTATTATTATTATTATTTTGTAGTAGAAATTAATTTAATATTAAACAAATTTAAACTTATATATATTTTAAATAATTTTTTTTTTTATATATATAGTCATTTTAAATTTTAATTAATTTAGAATAATATTTATCTAATTTTTTTTTTTTTTCAAAAGATAATTTTTTTTAATATTTATTCATTTATTTATAATATTTGAATTCAAAACATTGGTAGCCAGCTATGGGAGATCCGAAGAGCATAAAGTTAGTTTGACCCGTAAGTTGGTGAACTCCATGCAAATTGATTACTTGCAGATGAAGGACCAAAAATTGATCGGATAAAGATCCCTCTTTATTCGCATCAAATATAAGTAATTACAGATAAATCTATGATTGGTAATGATTATTGACAAGTATCTTCTTTTATTATTATTATTATTACAGGTGAATTAGGTCAGCTTGGTCTTAGCGAAATTTCCAGATTCCAGCTAGCTAGTTAGATGCTATTTCACTAATTATTTTGGTACAATTTTAGAATCCCAGTACGAATATTACAACATATGTACCAGTAGAACATGTTAGGCATCTTCTCTTCTGGTCATCCATCATTTTTTTTTTTTTTTTTTTTTTTTTTTTTTTTTTTTTATTGTCGACCACAATATCTAAGCAGGTCCCACTGTAATTAGAAGGTATCTTTCAACGATATCATACTTGATTAATCTGTCGGTCGCTCCAGGTAGCACATCTGGTAATGGTGGGTAAGACACCCAACTGGATAACTACATACGTAAAGATTTGAATTCGAATCCTTCACTTAAGCGGAGTGAAGCTGCGGACTACTTCAACCAACCTTAAGTTAGTTGGTCATCCATCTTTAGACAACAAAGTGGTAGCCCAATGGTGAATCCTCTGGCTTAGGTGTCTTCACCTGACTTGTCAAGTGGAGGATCTGGATTCAATTAATCGATTTTTATCAAGGATAGTCTTGTGGCAAATTTCAGCCATGTACTATATTCTTAATGGTATACCCCTATAGATTCTTTCTGAATTAATCGATAAGGATATTAGGTTACCAAAAAAAATCATCCATCTTTATGCCATCAAGTTCAAAGAACAGCTAGAAAGTCAGGTAGGCAGGGTCGTCGGTGTGGAGATATTCCATCCACGCTTAATTTTCGAATATGATAAATATTAAAAACGTATGATTCCCCATTTTTCACGAGCTTAAATTCCACGCTTAGCATCCAGCACCACTTATATATACTACACTTCAGAAAAATCAAGAGGAATTTGATTATTATTATTAAAAAAGTGAAGTCTCAAATTCAGATTTAAATATTGTGTATAAAAAATATTTACTTAAATATTTTAAAAATATTATCATATGTGTTAATAAACAAATTATGAAATAAATAATTTTAAAAAGGGTTATCCTAAAAGTGAAAAATAATTAATATTTCATCATTATAAGAAATGATAATTTAATGATAAATTATTTAGAAGTGGAGGAAGTAGGAGTCATTATATAATAATATAAAGGTCAAAATATACCTATCGACCTTCCGCAATATACTTTTCCAGAAGCTGAGGATAGCAGCCGCACTATTTGCAAATATATATGCATATATAAAAGAAAGGTTGGTAGGAAATGATGGTGAGGTGCATGGTAGTACAATGTACCGAATATTTTGTTTACTAATTTCTTAATCAGTGGAGCATGCCCATTCCTAAATGATACATTAAGTTATTAATTCCTGGTCGATTTTTCTTTAAAAAAATTTATTTTATTGTTAGTTAATTATAGTGACATATATCATTAATTTGACTGATAAAACTTAATTAATATATATATATATATATATATATATATATATATATTTGGTAGCATGCATGAATATCCATCAAGTAATATAGTAAATATTTTTTTAGTACACGAGATATTATGAATGAATCTCAATTATAAAAGTATTTTTAAATCATATTCATATTCAAGCTAATTTTTACTCGAGCCGAATATCTTTTTTTTTAAAAATAAATTTTAAATTTAAATTTTTATACGAGTATATATATGTAAGTACAATTTTAAATTTATGGACCTCACTGATGTATATGGCACAATGCAATTGTACATCACAAGCCGCACACGACATGAGTTATTGTAAGAAATTCTTTACAAAACAAACATAATTTGAAAGGTCAAATGATGACAAATAGACATCGCATTCTTCTTATTAGTTCTCATATACCGTATCCGGTCTATCTATTTCCTCGTCACTCCGATTCTCATGAGTGCAAGATAGGCAAGAAGCCTGTAGAACACAAGCATTACACTCAGTGCAACCACGGCCATGGCTCCACCATCCAGACCAACACTTTTAATGGAAGGAAAGTCACCGACCAAACAGATCTTGTCATCACAGCTATAGGTATCGCTGGCCTTATATTGAGCTATCAACATTAGCTTGTACGTGTATTGACCCACAGAGACATATTTGATCCAAGATATGAATTTTGGCACATGTTGCACGTAGAATCCACCGGCTAGAAGAAAAGCAAGCATTATCACTGATCCCAGTGTAATAGCAGATTTCATATCCATGACAGCAGCGCCTATGGCGAATCCCAACCCTTGAAATACTAATACGCTATATAGTAGAACGAGTAAGGTAGTAAAGAAACTCCCTGCCGTGTGTCTAAGCCCTGCCATCCAATAGGTGATGACGAAGAAGACAGTCGGAAGGATAAGTTCCATTGGAAGGTCTCCAACTGTTAGAGCCATGAAGTATGACGAGAGCTTGTACATGCCTGATGATCTTTCCTTCTCTAGCATTTTACGCTCTTGAGGAAATGTGAAAATTGCTTGAAAGAGTGGATAGAAACCCCAGAATCCAACGTAAAAGAAGAGTAGTCCAATCTGCAAAGTCATTGATTATATATATATATATATATATATATATGTGATCTTTTAATTGTCATAGAGATCAAATTTTTTTTTTTTAGTAATTAAACTTTTAATGCAATACAAAATAGATTTTTGATCTTTATTTGTAAGATATTATGTACTACAAAATAGATTATCCATTTTAAATAAAGATTACATGACATAAAAAATTATAACAAATAAAGATCGAAGACATATATATTTTATAGTACCATAGGAATTTCTCTATAAACTAAAACTCAACAAAATTAAAATGAGAAAATTCTTGCCTGGTCTTGCAAGTGACTAGGATCAGTTTTCCACCATAAGATTCCAGAGAGAAAAGCAACCACTAACACCTCTGTTATCTTGAGACCTGAGAAGGACTCATGAGATCTTTCCTTTACACTTCTTCTAATCAAGACTGAAAATTGTTGCCACCAAGTAGTTGGCCAATCTCCATGTTGATTGTCATTGAACGAATTATCCTGCACCACACTATTAGGTTCCTGTAGTTCTATCTCCAAATTACTGGCTAAATTGCTCTTGAATGCTGAAACCAATATCTGCTTCACCAAAATAACTTGAGAATCGCGAGAATCATCGGATGAAACACCTGTAATATAAATATAGCATAATCACAAAAGCTTCATATGAAATTTTTTCAAGACTAGTATGAATCATGAGGAGTTAAACCAACTCATACCATTTGCAAGGTCCAAGAGGAAATCTGCAGGATTCATGGCCACCATTGGAGCAAATCCAATCCGGGAAAAGTAATTCATGGCATCAGAACCCTTTCCAAAATACAAGGGATTACCATCTGATAGCAGTAGAACCCTGTGAAACATGTAGTACAACCTACTAGAAGGTTGATGAATGGTCATGACAATAGTCCTCCCTCCATTAGCCAGCTCCAGTAACGTTGATACAATCCTTTGCGCAGTGGTTGAATCCAAGCCAGATGTTGGCTCGTCCAAGAATATAAGGCTAGGATTTATGAGCATTTCTTGACCAATACTCACTCTTTTCCGTTCGCCTCCTGAAATTCCTCTCAGAAAATTACCTCCCACGATGCTATCTTTGCACTTAGTCAGTCCAAGCTGAGCGATGACGGCTTCCGCTTGCAAGACCTTTGTCTCTTGGGTAAGACTATTAGGCAAACGGAGTAATGCAGTGAAAACTAGAGTTTCTGTCACCGTTAAATGAGGGTACAAGACATCATCTTGTGTAACAAAGCCAATTTTCCGTTTCAGTGCATTTGAAAATGGTTTCCCATTGTAAGTAATTGTACCCCCAAGTGTTCCACCACTACCGAGACGAGCCCCTAATGCTGTTAACAGTGTGGTTTTCCCACTGCCAGAAGGACCTAACATGGCTAATATTTCCCCCGGAGAGACCATGCCTGAAACTCCATTCAAGATACTTTTATCCTCAGCTGCCTTTTTAATTTTCAGTATTCCTTGGTCTTTCACTTTAATCTTGTACACAACATCCACAAACTACAAAAATTTAATTTATCATAAGAGATAGGATATAGTTAGTTCACATGTATATCCGAACCATTAAATTACTAATTGTAGTATGGACGATGTCCCAATATTTGTACCTTGAACCTTGAACATACAATTCCTTACAAATACATCAATTCCCAATTTGTTACAATTATATTTACATTTAAAACCACATCATTCTAATAAAAATATGAATCTAACTTTCAATCATAAACATTAAATTGATGTCAAGTCTGAGATCCATTGCGGGGTAAAGATAAGTTGCTCTAAGAAAGAAAAATCACAATCACAAAGCACAAATAAATCCTATACAGAAGATGAAAAGATGAAATCTTGGCTAGTAATGATAGGGTAAATATATATAAGTAGAAAACGTAATAAACTCTCAAAACCCAAGCATAAACCGATCGATCGACAAGATGATATGAGTACATACGTACCTTCAACAGAATTGGGCTATTTACTAATTTCCTGAAGACAGCTTGATGTTCATTGATCTGTGCTTCAATGTCTGTCATCTCTATTTCCATTGCTGAACTCTCTCCCTAGCAGGAAAAGGTGAACAGTCAGTTACATTGATCAAACAAAAAGGAGGAGAAGAAGCAGAAGCAGTAAGTAATATATATAATATATATATGTATATGTATAGTATTCAGATTCAACCACACACACACTCTCTCTCCAACTTCGCATGCATCCGGATGATTTAAAGCGTTCAAATCTGTAAAGTGAAAAGCGAGATCGAGTAGTGATCAGAATGCTGAAAATAAATGGGAACTCGTTGGCGCTAGTACAGCGACCGTACAGATTCTTGATGGTTTGAAATTGTATCTCATTCAAGGAAGATTAGAAGAACAGTAATGGTTTGACGTTGCCACCACGCCAAACTCTCTTCTATTTCTTATACACCCTCCTTGGGAAGTTTAAGTTTTTTTTTTTTTTTTTTTGGTTCTTGGTCACCTTATAAAATAAAGTAAATATATATATATATATTCTTTAATATCATTTAATTACTATAATATTTTATAATTAATACTGATTGCTTAAGTTTTAATTAAATAATGTATTAGTCTTTTTAATAAGATATATTTCGATTTAGTATTTATTTTAAATGTCAAAATTTGTCAAATAAATAATAAATTTATATATCAATCCCTAGTACCATTCCTTGTAACATGTATTAAAAAAAAATTATAAATTGTCTATTTATAATAAAGTGTGTATTTTTTCATCCTTTATTTTTTCTTTTAAATTGTCAATATAAATTAAGGAATTATGAAAACCCCATAAAATTATAATACAAAGTAATCGACATATCCTCAAAAATATATTTAATAATATATTAAGAATATAGGAGACAAGACAACATATTAAATAAATATAATTTAGGAGGAAAAATAGCAATAAATAAGTTTATTTATGTAATATGGACCCAAAAAAAAAAAAAAATTAAACAATAAAACAAGAAGACTTAACTGACATTCTCACTTATAATCATCTAAGAGGTGAATGAGTTATAATCAAAAGAATTCTAAAATTTTAAAAATTAAAAATAGAATAATTGACAAGAAAGTGCAAGTTTAAAAGTAATAAATGCAGAAAAAATAAGAAGCGAATATTATAAAAATTTAAAAAGAGAATTTGAATCATCGTTCAATTTAATGCTATACACAGACTAGACTAAAGGTTGAGTGTAGAAACTATTCTATTTAAAGTCACTGTTCTGACTTTTTTTTAATCATTTATAAAATTAAAAAAAAAAAAAAAGACACAAAGAGAATGTATATATATATATATATATATATCTTTACCTGCGTTGAATTTTTGTATATGGAACGTTGCTGCCGAAATTCGGGAATAGAAGTAAATCTGGGGTAATCCTAAATTAAATCAGAAACATTTAGGAGTAGAAGTGTTTCTTTATCATTTTTCCTCTTCTTCTTGACGGAGAAAAACCTTTAAAAGAGTAGAAAACAAAAAGGAAACGAAAAATGGACTCATTTTTATAATTCATGTTTGGAAATTTTGGATTCCAATTCTTGCGATACGTGTAATTAAATTGTAATAACCTTTATTCTTATTTAGAAATAATTTTATTTGATTTATTTTTTTTCATAAATTATACTCAAATCTTTCTTTTATATCAATATTGATAGTTTTTTGAAGTTGTTATATTGTTATTTCTATTTTGTTTTTTATAAAAAAAAATGATAGATTTAGTTCTAAATAATAAGTTTTAATGAAAAGAAAGAGAATATAAAAGAAAAATACACTAATCACACTAATTATTAAAAGATTAGACCAAATTTAAGAATTTTCCTTTTATTTAATAATTTTTTTTTGGCAAATATTTTCCTTTTATTTAATAACTTAACTTAAATGGAAGATCTTAACATTCAAAGATGGATCCGCTCGTATCCAAGCTGACATGCATGAATGTTTTTTTTTTGAGTTTTATTTTTTTCGAAGAAAAAATATTAAATCAAGCATGTGGAAGAGACATAGAGATGATAATAATAATATTTAATGTAGATATATAAATAAATAAATAAATAAATTATTACTCCCTGATTTTTATTTTTTTTTTTTTTAGTTCCTTTAAATTACACATCAAATTTAAAAGTAATATTTATTATACTACTTCTTTCAATATTATTTAATTAAAATTAATATTTATTAATTACTTTCTATAGTAAAATTAAAAAATTTTAATATTTTATTTTTTTGATTATTCAATTTTGTTTCTCAAAACCAACTTCGTGGATCTAATATACTGTAAAGAAAAAAATAATGATTCGAATACTTGATGTAAAATTATTTGTAATATCCTTTTTATTTAAAATTAATTTTTTGTCAATTTTTTTTTAATAAAGTAAAAAAAGGAAAGAGAAGACTCTCTTTCTTTTTTTTGCATCTAATGATATTACAATAATTTTTATATATATCGAAAATACTAAAGAAAAAAATAATTAAATTAAAAATATGAGATAAAATATTAGTACATTACACCTACTTTTGCAATGGATCCAAACGGTAAAAGATAATTACATCATTAAGGAGTCAACATTTTGTCAAAATATGTGAGATCCAACCCAAAAAAAAATTATTAATCCACTGTTTATTAATGTAGATATTTGATGTAGCCGAATAATCATTCCTTTTAAAGATGAGAAGAAAGTGTTTTTCCAAAAATAATGGGGAAAAACGTGTTTTACCCCCCCCCAAAAAAAAAAAAAAAAAAAAACTCTAATACTTAAGTTAGATATCTGTCATTGAGATCAAACTTCAATAACAAAAGAAATTAAATGTACTTACCTTAAGTAAGAAATTATAATCCATTTTATAGTTGACTATTTCCAAAATGGTTAATTAGTTTTTCAACGTGGAATTTGTGTAGTTCCCAAGGAAGAGCCTTTTGAGGCTAAATGTTGTCTTTTGTATATGAAAAATTGGCCGATTTAGTCCTTTATCTATTTTCAATAATTAACATAGGTTCACAATCTATTTTTTTGACCTGCTAAGTCTCATAACTTTTTTCGATCTGCCAATTAAATCCTTCCGGCGAAAATTTTGAATTTTTCAGTCAAATTTCATCACGTGCCGGCCATGTGATGAAATTTTAGAGGTAATATCGCCCGCTCACTGTTCATAAATCCAAAAATTTTAGGGATACTTTTGTACTGTCCCAAATTCTTCCATACTCCAAATGCTCCAGTACAAAAGTATCTTTAAAATTTTTGGATTTATGAACAGTGGGTGGATGATATTACCCCTAAAATTTCATCACATGGCCGGCACGTGATGAAATTTGGCCGAAAAATTCAATATTTTCGCTGGAAGGACTTAATTGGCAGGTCGTAAAAAGTTATGGGACTTAACAGGTCAAAAAAATAGATTGTGGACCTATATTAATTATTGAAAATAGATAAGGGACTAAATCGGCCAATTTTCCTTTGTATATTCTTGTAAAAAAATATTCCATATTTATACTCAGGCATACCAATATTGATAATAAATTTTATTTAATTAATTATAAAATAATTAATAATATAAGGATATGTGTTAAAAATTATAAAATTAATTAATGGCAAAATGTTGATTTTAGTCCGTAATCTATTTATGAATGGTGTTTTAGGTTCCTATCCTTTAATTTAAACTTTTTAGATTCTCATTCTTTTTACGTATAGTTTTATGGGTTCTTTTTGTCGTATTTTGCCCAAATCAGGACCATGTCAATGCGAGTCTAACATTTTTTTTTGGCAAAGTTATAAGGTTAAAATCATAATATTAAGTAGTTTTATTATGGATAAATCGCTAATTTAGTCCCTTAAGTTTATATTTTAATTTGTTACGGTCTCTTATGTTTATTTTTGTCCAAAGTAATTCCTTAAGAATTTTGGAATTAATCAAAGTGGCCCTTTGACCATTAATATCCAAATATTTCGTTAAATTTCCTTGTTTGTGCCTTTTTTAGAGGGTTATTTTTGTAATTTTGTTCAAAATTAAAGAGAATTTAGGATGTCACGCGCAAGGAGAGTTAACGAAATATTTAGATGTTAACGGTCAAAGGACCACTTTGATCAATTTAAAAATTTTTAAGGGATTATTTGGGACAAAA
This sequence comes from Marsdenia floribunda, assembly GCA_035583425.1. Taxonomy (NCBI): domain Eukaryota; kingdom Viridiplantae; phylum Streptophyta; class Magnoliopsida; order Gentianales; family Apocynaceae; genus Marsdenia; species Marsdenia floribunda. The sequence continues at coordinate 7,841,154 of JAXGGT010000162.1, read as the reverse complement.
ATAAATATGAGAGACCATAACAAATCAAAATATAAATTTAAGGGACTAAATTGGTGATTTATTCTTTTATTATTGTTATATTTAAAACAATAAACAAAAATCAAAAATGAAATGGGCTCGACTAATTTGAAGACGCAGACGAGTAGGAAAGGCCAAAGAAAAACAAGAGTCCATGTGAATCATGGTTAGGGAGATTGAAAACGGCCAGTTATATAACTTCCGGTCAAGGATACAACAATTACAGTGAATGAAATGAGGAAGATTCAGATGGCTACGTACGTATAGGACAAGATGATTTTCTTCACCACACCATTAGAGAGGGCTGAGCCTTTCCCATTGTTGTGGTGGCGGTAGTGGTGGTGAGTTCAGGGTTGGTAAAGCGCGGAGAGAGATTTGGGACGGGTTTCCCAATCCGTAAGGATGGGCTCATTGGGCCAACATAGAATCTGCTCATGGTGGTACGCTTCAGCTTATTTCTACATTTTCTTTAAGAATAATTTGTGGATTTAGTCCCAAACAAATTTATTTTTGGTAACTTTAGTCCCAAAAGTTTTTTTTTT
>JAXGGT010000162.1:7820285-7833277 GCA_035583425.1 Marsdenia floribunda | reverse complement strand
CGTAAACAAATTTTAATATTTATATATTATATAAATTATTATATATTAATATTATATTTATATAATTTATAGGTTAAAATTAGAGTTTCTCTTTCTCACTTTCTTTTCTTTTATATTAACTTTAATTGTGTACTTAATTTGTGCGTTTTGATATTTTTATTATTTATAATTAATTTTTTTAATTTTTTAAAAAAGTTAAACAAGCCAAACTTGAATAATTTTTAAACTATATGAATAAATAATCAAACGAACTCGAACAAAATTTTATGTTTGAAACATTAAACGAACTTACTCGAGCGGTGCTTGAAAATTAAACAAATCGAACCCAAACATTCAATGTTCAGTTCCGTTCGACTCTAGACTTATTATCTACATTATAAGGATAGTGACGGGAAAGATTAAAACAGGTAAAAAAATTGTCAATATTTATTAGTATAAAGTCATAATTAACATCTTCAAAAATATATATTGAAAAATTGGTTAGTTTAATTTTGTAACTATTTTTATTAATTAACTAAAATCCAAAATCGGTAAATTTTATATTTTTTTCAACGAATAATCTATTAAATTTTTTTATATTTTATATATTTTTCAATATATATATTTTTTTAATACAGGAAAAATGGCTCAACACATAGACATTCTAAAATTGTTGCAAGTGTCCTTCATAGGAGGAAGAGATGCACCTCCCATTAAAACGCTTCTGAGTTCCTTAGGTGGTGGTGATCTTTAGAGAAATTTCAGTGAAATGCATTTCCAGATCCAGATTAGGCCATTATGGGAGCAGAAAGAAGAAGATAGCAGTCAACTATAACACAATATATCTTACATGGCATAGTGCTACCTGCCTCATATCATAATTCATATGATTATAAAATACCAAACTGGGAAAAGAAAAGCAACCTAATTAATATCATGAAGTCTTACTTTACTCGGTCTCCTTGCCATGCCTTTTTTGGGGAATGATCAGATCATCAAGACGACTGCCTATGAATTCTTTCATCATGAAAATCCTCAGTACGTCTTCTGGTGTTTGATTTGAAGCCGAATCCGCAGATATTCCCTTTTCATAGCCAAGTTTCACACCTTTACTCTGCATCTCTGCACGGTCAATCACATTCCTTATACCACCGGAAGTGTTACCGGCCGATGAACTGATCATCCTTTCTAACACTGCTTCCTTGCCGTCTCGCTTCTTAAGATTTTCCGATTTCACTTCGCTGACAGTTTCAGAAACTATTTTAGCCACCGTCTTTCCCCCTGCGCACCAGAAAAGGAAATATATCATCCTTTACACCGCTGATCGTTATCTCAAAGACATAAAATATACGATAGGTAAGAGTAAAAAGAGTAGAGAGAATCAGACCAGGAACCAGATTGTAGGCCTCCTTGAAACCATAGTAAGCAGCGTTTCGGGCTAATTTGGAGGCGAAAAGGGTGATCTGAGCTCGGCCTTGCTCGTCCGGCATGTAGCTTTTCAGAATTTGAACGCCGTTGACTCTGACAGCGTCGTCGATCTTCCAGAATGCAGCTGACCCGTAGCCGTAGGAGGCCTTGCATGCATCCTTTACAGGACTGAGATCGGGTGCATTTCTTTTCACTGTTTCGGTGGTTGAGCAGATGAAGTCCCACACTCCCATCGTTCTCCGATCACTCTGCTATGTGAACAATCTTCGATGTGGAACTACTAAACAGTGAAAACCATAAGTGCCCAAAGCAAAGACTAAAGTCGCTTCGGAACCAAGCGGTGGAAAATGATTCAACAATACCATTTGGCTGACGAGGAGGCTGAATATATTATTACCGGATCACTTTTTCTTTGCTTTGTTTGTTTTCTTTTTCCTCTGTCAAAGCAATATTTGTAAAAGACAAAGTTACCCCTTTACCCCCAGAGTCGGGAGGAGGCAAAGAATCCTGTGCTGACGGGTGACGGCTGACCAACACCAATCCGAGTTCGATCCGAATCTCCACTCACAACCCACCATCATCCTGGAACTCAACTCAAGGCCTCATAAAGTGATAAAACATCAAACTTGACCTAAAAGGATTTTTGATTAATTCCTCTTCAAATAGAAAAATTCATGACTTGTAAATCATCCTTGTAACCAAACAAATTTGTAGATTTGTAAAAGTAAACTAATTCCATTTTATTATTTATTTAAAAATTAAAATTAAAATTTCAAGATTTTTTATTTTAAAGAAAATTTCAAGATTATTAATTATATTATTTAATTTTAACAATAAAAACTTTTAATTCAAATATTCATATTTAAAAAATATATCAATTATAATTTCTCATATAATATAACCTCTGGATAGACCAAAAATTTAGACAACAGACACTACTGTCTTGTAATAATTTATAACAAATTAATCCCCTGTTCTAGGCTTCTAATAATTTTGCAGCAGTAACAACATGCAATCAAACACTAGTTAGTTCCCAGTGCTGATCATCATACTCATACCAGGCAAGACTTCGTCAAATATTACAAAAGCAACAATATAATTAGCGTGAATCAGAATAGCAAAGAGAGTACGATATGAGAAAGAAAGAAAGATACAAGTCATCTGACTAAAGGCAGTTTTGGATTTTTTTTTTTTTTTTTCCCCTTTATTTTTTCCATGGAGGACTGGGGTGGGGGGGATTTGATGTAAAGTTAGGTCTATACAATCATCAAGTTTTCTAGTTTGTACCTAGCAATACTGCAGCAAACCGAGCATCCTTTAATAAAAACTAAAAGCATTATATCATCCACCAGCAATGACAAATGACATCCTCTTCCATTGTTGGGTAGAAGGCCCTTTTCCTTTATTTGCATACGGTACAACAGCAGCCACTCCAATGTTCTGAGACATTTTCAGTATATCAAATGTGAAAAAGGAGAATATATATATAGAGTCAATGTAAGCTAAATTCAATCCCTCATAATGCAATTCTCACAAGAATTAAACCGTGGCCACCAAATAAGAGAAAGCAAGCAAAAATCAGGGCCCCATTCAGTCGTGACTGGATATTAGTAAGCTAATAAGTCCAGAGAAGCCATTTTTAAATTTGGAATAGACCAACACATACCTCCTTAAACAGACAAACAGACCAGGGGCCATTGTTGTTTTAGGTCAGGAGCAGCTAAATCCTTATTCAGATGGAAAGCCCAGCAAACAGCAACTCTAATTCCTCATCTTGTGATGTAGTTCTCTACAAAAGAGAAAATAAAAAAGATGTCATGTATCTTCACAAATGCCATACAAAAGAGCAGGGCAATGCACGAGTGATAGGAAGCTTCACCTAAAAGAAAAACCACCATCTCTGAAATAATGCTATGATCTAGAAGTTAAAAGAACTCATTAACAAGAACATATAAGGACCAAGTATGAAGTCAGCAGACAGTTATTAGTACAAAAGTTCTTAATAATACCAAGCACATGCAAAGTAGGTGCATGGTTAAGTAAAGCATTCTCTTGAATGCTGTTTTCCTTTGCGGAAGGACTTCTGCCCCAGACAACTCAACCCATGATAAAGTTGGAAAAGGTATATACCATAACAGTACACCCAAAGCAGAGACCACAAGATCGAGAACAACGAAAAATATAAAATGAAATTCGAGAACATGAGACGTGAATGAACTGAGGATCATATGCTATTGCCATTCACAAAATCAGTTGGAAAAATATCAGTCCATTACAATCTCACAGAAATATGACTATGTGAATCTGCATCCAAATTTCTTTTATAGACATGTCATAGAACAACGTGGAAACAATCATAAATAATATCTTTATGATAAATTGACGGTAAGACATATCCATGTTTCCAGAAGTGAGCATCTAAATCCAGAAATATCCAACTGATTTGCAAGTACAAAATACAGGTAGAAAAAATATAATAGAAACTCAAAGACACCAAAGATAAACTGCGAATGGCAAAACTATAACTCACCTTTGAGTTCTTTCAAAAATGTTTCTTCTATTCAAAGGTGTGTGTATATATATTCAAAAAAAAAAAAAAAAAAAAAAGGTTTAACGACATTATATGAAGAAAAAATAAAAAGGAAAAAAGAAAGTCTATCCTTACAACAGAAGCAAGAACGAACTTCAAAGCACATGTGTAATACTTCACAAACCCTAAAGGCCTTAAATTTATTGTAGATGCTATTCCCGTAGAAAATTCTTCAGTGCGTACCTGAATTGATAGAAGGTGAAGGACTTTGCTCAGGACCCGCAAGCGATGGCTAGCATATTTGCTGTTTGCAGGAAGCTTGTTCATCCTGCTGATTTCTTGATGCACCGCTGCCTGCTTTTCCTCATGACCCATCTGTTTGCCTGGTTGATTAACCTGACTGTGGCTTTCTTTAGACTGGTTTAGGGCATTGCTGCCCCTGAGTCCTTCAATAGAATCCACTTTCGAGCAACAACTATTCAAAATATAAACAGACCTCATAAAAATTCCACTCACAAAAATAAATAATTCCGCGAAAACAATAAATCCTTTAAGATTGAAATTTCAAAGTAAACAACCCCAGAGAAAGAAAAAAAAAAAAAAAAGTTCGAATCAGTTGTTACGGATTCAAGAAACAGGTCCAGGCAAAAGGAAACGGGGGAAGGAAGAAGAAAGTAGAGCAAATGACTTACCAATTAGTCCTACCAGATGTTTGTGCGTCGTTGTCCGGGACTTCAAAATTGCAGCCAAGGATTTTCCTTCTCTCCAGAAAGGAAGACGCCAGCCTCCTCGAGAAGATTGTCAGACTCAGAAATAGGCCAAGAAGCTTGCCAATTCGGGTTTTAAGAAGAACACGCCCAGCGCCCTCACGCTTTCAGTATATTCCACGCTTTTTGCACGATTTTATTTTATTCATTTTTATCAAAATTAATTATTTGATATTATGAAACCATTAAAAACATCACAAAATTATATTATTTTAATTATTTTAAAATGCTTATTTATTTTCAAAATAATAAAATATTTTTATTTTTTAAATTACTTTTAATAAATTAATTGTTTCACATAGTTTAAATATATAAATATATAAATTATTTTATAGTATATTTTAATTATATTTTATATTTTATATTTTAAATTAAATTATTTTTTTTAAGGGGAATGGAATGTTTATTTAGGTATTAATATTTATTCCTCAAAAAAAAAAAAAGTGTTAATATTTAAGAGTTTTATGAACAATACTTTGCATTTTTCTTTTCCTACTATTTCCATATATTAATTGAAAAAAATTATACTTTTGGTGTAAAATTTTTCTGTTCAATTTTTGACTATTTATATTTTTAATTTCATCTTCAAATTTTATTTTTATACAAATTAATTATTTATATATTTTCAATTTTATAAATTGATCATTCGCATCAAATTTGATCAATATGTAACTACTTTAAGACCATAATCAACACACTCACATTAAATTTAAAATTCTTTTTTATCATTTTATATTAGAAAAATAAATATAATATATTTAACTACTTTTAAGAACATAATCAACACACTTCCATTAAATTTAAAATTCTTTTTTATCATTTTATGTTAGAAAAATGAATAGAATATATTAAGTGTTTGCTCTTTTATAATTTAATTAGTCCTTTATCCTTTTTCTTTAATTAGGGTTCAAAGTTTTTCTTTAAAACTCAATAAATTGAAATCACTATAGTATAATATAAAATATGAAATACAATGTAATTGTAATTTTTGAAATTAGAATTTCTCTAAGAAATTAGAATTTTTACAATTTCTAATTCATTTTTTTCCTTCGAAAAAATAACATTTTATCATGTCTTTTTTTTTTATAATAAAAAATTATTTATTTAATATAATTTATTACATTTTTAACAAAATAAAATATGTTTTATTATAATAATTGTGTCATGTGGTTGATCTAAAATGATTATAAAAAAATAAAAAAACAAACTCTTAACGATTAATAGATATGTTTGTCACATGTCAAAAAAAATTAAAATAAATATTAGTCAAATTTAATTAAAATAAATTATTCATAAAATTAAATAAATAAATAATCAATTTATATAAAATTAATTTTTTAAGATTAGCAACAATTATAAGATTAAATTGAAAAAATTTCCTACCAAAGATAATTTTTTTATTTGTTATTATGAAATTAAGGTAGTAATATTTATTAATTTATTAATTTTATTTTAACTCTAATATCTTTTATACAGTATTTAATAATACATTTTATAAAATAACATAAATTTAAAAAATTATTTTAATATTTTAAATAAAAAATACGTTTAATTTTATTAATTATTCTTATAACAAAAAAATATTTGTGTAACACAATGTATAATGATATTAATACGTCCAACAAACTAGAATAATAGTTCACATCCATCAATATTAATTTGATACCATAAAAATCAACTACAATAAATTAAATTAAATAAGGTTGGATTCAAAAACAAATAGAGAAGGTCAAGTTCTAGAGACATAAAGATAAATGAATTTCAAATTTTTAGTAATATATATATATATAAATTAAAAATTTCAAAAAATACTAATTTTATTTTATTAAAATAGAATAAAAAGAAAAAAAAAAACAATTTTAGTATTTTTCATGTAAAAATGGAGGAGTAATATAATAATAATGGTAGGGCAAATTGGCATAAATAGTCTCCAAACTATGGTTATTTGGTGACATTGGTCCCTAAATTATGTTAAATTATGTGAGATTGGTTCTTTCGTTAAAGATTTTTGTTATCTTACCATTAATTTCAAAAATTTGTCAATTATTATATAATATATATATATACATATATGTATGGTGAAGAGAACGAGAGAAATGATAATGTATATGTATTTATATCAATAATATATTTTTCTTTTGTATAATATTATTGTAGAATGACTAAAATGCCCTTTGGACATTTTTTTTTAAAAAAAATTAATGGTAGAATAACAAAAAAAATTTAACGTAAAGATAAATTCCACACAATTTAACATAATATAAGGACCATTATCACAAAAAAAAAAAACAATTCAGGGACTAATGTCACCAAATGACCATAGTTTAGGGACTATTTATACCAAATTGGGAATATTGGACATTTTAATTCCATTTTATTTTCATTTGGAATAATTAGTCCATACATTTTTTCTTTAATTTTTTTAGTCTCTAAATTAAAATTAATTGGATAAATAAGTCCTTAAATTAAAATTAATTGGATACTAAGTCCTTATGATCATATTTTTACATATTTTTTATGTCAAAAGTCACATAATTTGCATGTATAATTTTTTTGAATGAGTAAAAATACTCTTATTTAATAGCACACTTGTAAATTGAATGAATTTTGACATAAAAAATAGAAAAAAAAATATGTCTAGAAAGACTTATTTATCCAATTAATTTTAATTTAAAGACTAAAAAAGTTTTAAAAAAATATAATAACTAATTCTTCTAAATGAAAATAAAATGGGGATTATAATGTCTAATTTTCTTACCAATTTGCCATAATGGTAGAGTACAAAATAAAATATTATTCCATATTCACGATCAGGAAAAAAAAAATCAAATACTTACACTTGGCGAATTTCAATTGGAAGCCCACACCGCCAACTCGAAAATTCCCACGCCAAGTACGTGTGGTCCCTGCTTCTCACTTGCCTCCCACCAAAGATGAAACTGATAGCCACGCACTTCCTTAACACGTGCGAAGTGTAAAAGTAGTAAAAAACCCTCTTCCTTCTGTCCGATAAACTTTTCTTACTCACACGTGAGAACTTCAAAGTAACCCAAAATAATAATAATAATAATAAAATAAAATTAATCCTAGGAGTGGAGAAATTTATAGATGAGTCTCTAGTGATTTATTTTCTTCCCTTCTCTATGCTTCTCCGAGCAAAGGTTACCCGGTAGTCATCCAATCGGTCCTCGTCCGAGGAGAGAGAAGGGATCGCCGGCTACTTTGCTCTCCTTCATACTTGTACCTGTTTAATTTTGATTTGTGCCTCTATCGATTTTCTTCTTTTTATTATCATTTTAACTTTTTTGATATTTTATTTTTGGGAATCGATCAGTCACCATGAACGAGAAGGCTAATGTTTCCAAGGAGCTTAATGCCAAGCATCGAAAGGTTTTCTTTCATTTTTTTTTCTCGTGTAGATATTTGTTGAATTTTATTTTTTGACCTCTAATTTTTGCGTTGGATCTTAGCGCAATGATTGTTTTGTTACGTATTTGAGTTGGATCAGTTTTTCACTAATGTCTATTACGAAGGAATTTCATTGCTATATTGGATTTTTTTTTTTTTTTTTTTTTTTTTGTTTTTTTTTATTTTTTTTTTTATTATTTATTCCATATTTTTGGAATTGCTTGAATGCAAATCCGAGATAAATCAGATATTAGATGTTAACGTGTTTTGGTTTTAATAATTAGTGAATTGTTGGTTTTTGTTTTATTTTGGTTTAATTACTTGAGATCAGTTCGGAAACTTCAGATTCCTATTTTCTGATAGGCACATTGGTTATATTAAACAGGAAAAAAGAGAGAGAGAGAGAGAGAGAAAGAAACAAAATCTGCTCTTGATATATGATTTGGGAGTTCTTTGAGTACATTTGAGATGAGCAGCTTTTTCAAGACATGAATGGCTAATGGTTGACCTGTGAAATAACTTGATATTCGCAGTCACTTTATTTGCATTTAGCTAGCAGTTTGCAGCTGTATTGTCATTTACAATTTTTCTGCGGTGAGCATGTATTCAAAATAAAAGAAAATTTTGAAATATTATTCAATTTGCATTCTTCACACGTTTTTTCTAACTCCAGAATTAGTGTTGAATCATAATTCCAAAGTAACTAGTACTGGCCAGTTAGAATAGCTTAAAATCACAACTCAACTGAAAAGAAATGACAGAATCAACAGTAGATTATATTTGCTGTTTTCTGTCCATGATTTACTTTTATTTGTGTCCTCTTGTCTAATGTATTAATTTTTCTTTATGATGTTGTACTCCTTCGCAGATCCTGGAAGGACTTCTTAGATTGCCTGAGAACAGGGAATGCGCTGATTGCAAAACCAAGTATGTAATTCAATAATGTATTACAAATTCTATTGCATCTAGAATAAAGAAAGAAAAAAATGTGAAGATTGTGGACCTGAAATTTATTTAACAGGAGTTTCTTGGTTTAATCATCCAATTAAGTGCAATGTTCTCTTCCATCTTTAATGTAGGGGTCCCCGATGGGCTAGTGTCAACTTAGGCATCTTTATATGCATGCAATGCTCAGGTATTCACAGAAGTCTTGGGGTTCATATATCAAAGGTGAGTACTTTTCCTGAACTACGTAACTTGATTGTGAATGGGTAGAGATCTAATTTCAATGTAGAAAAACATAGAGGAGCTTGAGATCACAATTAGCCGTGGCATTTTGGATACCAATATCCATTTAATATTTTTAAAGGAGTCCAATACATTTAGATCTAATTTATTTATAAATAGACATAAGTGCATTGGATCTAAATAGATTGTAGGTATCCATTTAACTTCCATTTATACATTAATACTTTTATATGTTTATATGTTTATTTCTTAATTAATTTTTTAAAATAATTTATTATTGATATTTATGCTTGATTACTTCTTACGAAAAAATTTCAATTATGTTAATTCAATGTTGTCTATCATAGTTATTTTTTGAAACAATGTGCTCTTCTTGGCCATTTTTATGATTTTCCTAATGAAATTTTTTTCTTTATGATTTTACTTTTTTTTAGTTTCTTTTTCTAACTATTAAGATAATGTCAACGCCTATTGACAAAATGGATGTTTATATTTATTTGGATAAGAATTAAAATAGGTCATCAACTTTGAAATTTAAATCATAAATGGATTTGAAACTCGATTGGTGTATTTTGAGGTCAGGTTGTAAATATTATAAAATTTGGACTAATTTACAAAGTATTTTAAAATAAATATCATAAATATATAAAATTTTAGGGGCTATTATTGAACCAATTTAAGGTTAGTTTGCACAATTTTCGTTATTTTTAGGATCAAATTAAATTTTTATGAAATTTTGTGGTTAAATGTAATTTATTATATATTGAAGTAGAGATTGTCATGTAGTTGATTTTTAAATTGGTGGTGATCATATTTGATGGATCTCCATTTATAGATATTAAAATTAGTTACATGCTAATGGATATTCAATTAAATTCATTTAAGTTAATGCTGTCATTCAAATTCACTTAACAGTGAATTGTTTAGGATGTTTATTGGATTTAATTCCCTTTTGCCATTTCTAAATTCAAAGTGAGTCCCTTAATGCATTGTGATCTGTAAGGTTGACATATGCTTCAGCTACAGGGTGGATGGAAGTATCACCGAGGTTGTATCATTAGCTAGTGCAGGCATAGCTTTTGGAAATGGTTGTATAGTTTCTTCCAGTAAAGGAATGTATTTACTAATCAATTTTGTTTTCTTGATTGATTTTTGTGTGGAAAGTAGACACAACTTGATGCCTAAATTTAATTCATTCAGTGATATAACTGTTACTGCCCTGATATACAGTAACTTAGATGTTGTCATTTCTCAACCTTCCTGTAGGTGAGATCTGCTACACTGGATACATGGCTTCCTGAACAAGTGACATTCATTCAATGTAAGCTTTTCTTGATTGATGGGCCTGATATTTTTATAACTAGCACTATTAAGATACCTTCTAAGCTCTTAACTGATGTTATGTTTTATTTAGCAATGGGAAATGAAAAGGCAAATAGTTATTGGGAAGCGGAGCTACCACCAAACTATGATAGAGTTGGGATTGAAAATTTCATTCGTGCTAAGTATGTTTACGTTTCCCTCCATCTTACCTTTGCCTATGAGATCCTTTGTTACTAACGTTCAACCTTGCTACCTTAAATGAACTTGTCTATCATATTTCCTAATAAAGGTATGAAGAGAAAAGATGGGTCCCAAAGGATGGGAAACCAAGTTCACCTGCTAGGGGGCGAGAAGAAAAGCCTTCAGGGCAGTGGCAAAGACCTAGTGATAGCAATACACATATACATGTCAACAATTCTGGAAATATATTGCATGAGAGGAAGAACTCCGTTACTGCAAAGGAAAATGTTACACTTGGGAGAGTCAATATTCCTATGCCCCCTAAAAGTCAAGAACCGGTATGTTGAATTATGTCTAATTTCATTTATCCTCTTATCATTGGTTAACTTTATCATTCCAACATATGTGCATGCGCACACACACACACAAAAATAAAAATAAAAATAGAGGAGATTTCAGATGACATGTTCAAATAAGTAATCTTGTTTTTGTGATTAACACTCAGGTTGTTCCTGCTCCAATGTCTCAACCTGTGATTCACAAAGCTGAGTCACATACAAGCACCGAGACTACTAAATCGGGTGTGGAATCTGTTCCAACCTCTAAAGTTGATTATGCTACTGATCTTTTCGACATGCTTTCAATGGATAGTCCCAGCGAAAATAGCAATGATGCAGCCAGTGTAGATGATAATTCATGGGCAGGATTTCAGTGTATGTTGAATCAAACTCAACTTGGTTTATAGTTTTCAGTCTTTGATTTATCATCCAGAGCGCATCTTTCCCGTTTTCTTTTGTTTTGAATTGGAAAAAGCTCATGTTTCTAGACAGGTGCATATTTTTCTTTCTTTTTCCCTTTTTTCCCGTGGGGGGATTGAGGAGTTCAGAGCTACCAGTGGTGAGGTGGTTCTAGTATGTTAAAAGTTCGAAACTTCACATTAATCCGGTGTTGCTTCTTCACTTAGGTGGTTTACTCTAAATTTTTAATGAATTTTGCAGCTGCTCAAACATCAGCAGCCGAGAAAAGTGTTCAAGACAATAATACAACAGAGTCTGATCCTGGAATTGGGGATTTATTTACAGAGTCATCATCAATTGCACCTGAACCTGGGTCAACGAAGCTGCAAACAAATGTTAAAAATGATATTATGAGCCTTTTTGACAAGGTCTGTCCAGACTTCTTGATTATTTGTTGGCATTCTTACTTCAAATATTACTGTGTTTGCTTGATCTTATATTTCCATTATTTTGCTGGGAGCCAATGATTTTAGGTTTGAGTACCTTTTTGAGTTGAATTGTACGTGTATTACTCTGTGTAATAAAATATCAATTTTCTTTTACAGGGCAATATGGTCTCACCATTTGCACTTCACCAACAACAGTTAGCTATGCTGGCTCAACAACAGTCTCTTCTAATGGCAGCTGCAGCTGCTAATGGTACTGGTGGAGTTACAAAATTACCTGGAAATCCACCGCAGGGTCCAAATGGGACCCATTTAACACCTCAAAGTTGGGTAAGTGCTGGATACCAGTTCCATGGAATGATGATGCCAGCAGCTGGAAAGAACGAGTTGGAAAAATATATGCAGCAGGTATGGTTCTGAATGCTTTCGATTTGCTAGCTGTATTTGATTTCTCATTCTGATACTTTTTACTCCTATGCTAGATGGGGAACTTGGGGGGTAATCAGCCTAGTGGAAGTTCTGCTCCATTTCCAACATCAAGGTATTATTTGTCTTTTCTAATTATTATTATTACTACTACTACATAAGCCTATCTACTTGAATCATAGTCTAAAATATCTGATGTGTTGAGGAGGTACCTTACGATTTGATAGCTTTAACTATTTATTTTATCCTTTAAATCTCTAAACATTTAGATTGTGTGGAAAATTGACCCTTCTTTTTATTTTGTTTGCTTTAAGGAAGCATTTAGAATCTAATAGACTTATCATACAGCATCTTAAACTCTAGATCCCATTTTCAAAGGTTATTTTCAGCAACCTTTGTAACTATCATCTGTGTTATATATTTAGGTTGCCTCCTTAATCTTCTTTTGGTGTTAATTTGGGCCTCTGTGCTATTCGGTTGTTTGGAAAGGAGCTTATTCATTATCTTTTAAGAACTTTTGGAAGATTGAGCCAATTCTTGAAAAGAAATCGTATGCACTTCAAGCTCATATAGCTGTTAG
>JAXGGT010000162.1:7790511-7806004 GCA_035583425.1 Marsdenia floribunda | reverse complement strand
TTTCTTAAATTTTTAAATTCCCAAGTTAATGTAATTGTGAAGGTGGGTCAAATACAAACATTTAAAAATAAAAATAAAATTACAATGAAATCCAAAAGCTCGTCAATAGATTTCTGGTTTTTCTTCTTAATAATAATAATAATAAATCCAAAACCTTAATTAATGTTTAACTATTTTCCCAAAAAAAACAAAAAAAAAAACAAAAACACACCCAAAAATTTGGTGGTGAGCTTGAAATCATCCCATAGAGGGGACAAAAAAAGAAAAAAAAGAAAAAAAAGGTAAGAGATAGCCTTTATTTTAAAGAAAACTCGTTGTTTTGATCTCTTATTTATAAGTTTTTAATTATTTTGATTATATATACATATTTTTTAGTTTTTATATTATTCTCTGATGATATTTTGATTCTTTGGTCATATTTGTTTTAATTTTTTTTTTTTAATTAAGGTAGGATATTACAACTAATCTTAATTTATTTTTTCATAATTTTTAACTTTTCAAATTAAATTAGAACATGTATGAATTAGTTTGTAAGGTTTTATCTTGGTTTAAATATATATATATATATATATATATATAGTATAGAGAATAAGAAAGACAAAAAATAAATAATAATAAAAAAACTAAAATTATGTAATTTTAATAAAATAAAGACAACATCCTAAAAAATATTTTAAGAGATTTTATAAGTCAATAATAAAAAAATGTAGTATTTTAAATTTCAAATTTTAAATACGTAAAAAAGAATAGTAATATATAATTAAGAATTATTGATTCGGGAGAAAGTATTATTATCACAAGTTCTTCTAATTTACCCTTAAAAATGACACATCTCAAAAGTGAATTACTTCCATTAAATATCGATACCTCCTATATAAATATAATAGACAACTTGGACCATTGCCCTTCACGGTAGCTTATAAAAATTAACTGCAAACAAAACTTCATTCCACAAATCTTCATTAGCAGTAAAATAAAAATTTGTTTTATAAGTAAACTTATAATTAGACTTTGAGAAAAAATATATGACAAATAAAGCAGTAGATAATTTATTACACCTACAAGATTGTTCATTATATGTAGACATTATTATCTCTTTTATCTCCCCTTATTAGTGTTCTAACACTAAATAATCCACTTTAGAGATTGTATTAGACAAATATTACGTCCTCTAACTTTTGTTTCATTTTTAATGTATTTTTTTCCAAATTATTAATGGAAAAAAGATGTATAGTGGATGCTACTTCTTCTCAATATTTGGCTAAAATAATAAACGATCTTATTGTATAGAAATTCAATTAAAGCATTTAAACATAATGCAAGACACTTCTTTAAGATAATGTTCAATGATTCAAATAAATTTATAGTCATGCAATCATGTATGCAACTACCATCATATGCTAATGCCCATTTTTCACAATCTATAGCTGTCAAATAATCAAATGCTTCCACATTCTTGAATTTGATCTCCTCAATAAGCTCATGCAATTTGGCTATCTTACTTGTTAATCCTGCATTGTACATAAATTCACATAACTCTTTTTTTTTTTTTTTTTTTAATGTCACTTGAAATTTGCCCTAACATACCTTAAACAGTATATGTCGATTACATATGGTGGTTGCTTTTCAAACTAATGACTATCTACACTCAAAATACTTTTATATTTGTCAAAAATTAAACAAATAGTCTTGTTATGTACTATATAATGTAACAAAAGTTGCAAAAATCAATTCTAATTTGCAATAAATTCCTTATCAACAATTATAAATGTCAAAAAATAAACATATTTTTTACATACATATAAAAAAATTATTCTTATTACTGGTAATTAATATATAAACAATCACGTATTTACAATGTCACATTATAGTTTAAATTTTACTTCATTTATTATATATTAAATCATAACAAAAAAATAAAAAACTGTGACAATAACACTTTTTTCTAAATCGATAATTTTTAATTATATATTACTATATTACTATTTTTTTTATTAAGATATGCTATATAGTTTTTATTTAAAATTTAAAATATTACTTTTTTTATTAAATTATTCTTGCTTTCGATATAATTTTAATTAATTAATTTTTAAAAACAAATTTAAAATATCATAACAGAAAGAAAAAAAAAATCATATTAATCTGAAAATAACTCTTTTTTTTTTTTTTTTTTGAGAAAAGGTAAAAATAACTCATTTTATTAATAAGTTTTATCAAGTCTCATTCCCAAAATAATGTATCCCAATAAAACTCGTTTTTATAATAAGTTATGGCCATCTTGAGACATAATTTAAAAAATGAGGCATAAGAAATGTTCGTAAAAAAGAAGAGCATTTTTGTCAAAAATTCCTTGAACATAATTGTTTCTTGACTTTTCAATGATCTTTCGCCTAGGAAACCTGATGTCCTTGGAGGAGGACTGAATCTCATTGTTAAGGCCTTGAATTACTGACTAAAGTTTACTAAAATCAGCCAGTCAATTCAGTTCTTCCTAACCAGCTGGAGTATCCCAATTACTATAACGAGTTTTCACGTTCTGTACAACCTACTAGAGATGGGAGATAGACATATAGACAAGATTGAAAAAAGCTTCACAAAATTCAGCTTCGAGAATAGGTGGCCGACGAAGTATGCAAAAAGGAATTAACTGCATGCAGTTGGATAGTACATTGAATTCTTGAAACCAACTTCATCATGGCTCATTGCATTGCATATATCTCAGCTTGAGTTCTGAAAAAAAACAAATAATAAAGAACTAAGAATATAACCAAAGCAGTATATTCCCAATAATATAATATGCTTAGGAGCCAAGATTTGCAAACCCACATGTTTGTATGCATCACATGAAGGGTATTGCAGAAGAATGGAAATGACATAAAAAAGAGGAAACCTATTAGGAGGGGAGAGGAAACCACAGTAAAAGACTGAAGTTAAGACCTGGAATATTCTTATCAATCATGACAAGTAGATGGAAATAAATCTAGGAAGTACTAGAAAACACCAGATCGTATTAATCAGTTTCCTCATCATTACTGGACTTATTCTGAATGAGATCAAGATCCTAGCCCCAGAATATTAATCAGGCCTAAAGCTTCTTACTAATCAAGATATTGTTCATTTAAAGGTTTGATAAACACCATTACAAACCATGAGCCAATATCAATAGCTTAAGACCAATAGTTAATGATGCACAAAGTTAATCATGTATCTGTTTTGCCACAGAAAAAGACAGCAGAGGGATCTTAAAATTAAAAAATTAACATCTCAAGGAATTCAATCTTAGCAAATTACTGCTACAAAATAAAACACTGCATTAGTAAATCACCTGTAGATGCCACTCCAAATTTAGTGAAAGTAGGAAGATGCTCAATCCACAACTAGGTAAGAAACTACAGATTAATTATTTCAATGAGTATAATCATATATGCTGTTTAGGCTTTCAAAATGTGAGTTCAATTAAGGCCAATCCTTCAAATCCTCATATCTCTAATTACCACGCACAATTTGAAGTGTGGTGGTTATTTGAAATACTGTCTTACTTTGGACAGTTGTCATCGTATTCTTGTCTGTTTCTCTTGCTTTTTCCTAGCAGTTCAGAAATGTCTGGAACATCGTGTGATGGAATAACTTCCCCAACTCAATTTGTTCTTTGTTTTTAATACCCAAACTTTAGATTAATGTTTGCATATGGACAAGTAAATCTCTACCTCATACAAGACCATGGAGGTGAATTTAGTTTAAACATAAATAACATTTCCCATCCATCCCAATTTTTTCAATTTTTATCTTTTGAATTGAAAATAACCGAACCATTTGTTATAATCATTACACTAAACCATCATGCACTATGAAGAAGGTAAATGAGAATATGAAAATGGCCAATCATGTCATATTTTTAGTTTCAACTGTTTAGTATACTTCCATGAACAAACAAGAAAAAACCAAAATACATAAATAATTTC
Organism: Marsdenia floribunda; assembly: GCA_035583425.1. Classification (NCBI taxonomy): domain Eukaryota; kingdom Viridiplantae; phylum Streptophyta; class Magnoliopsida; order Gentianales; family Apocynaceae; genus Marsdenia; species Marsdenia floribunda. The sequence continues at coordinate 7,802,042 of JAXGGT010000162.1, read as the reverse complement.
TTGCCTCATTTGATGGTTGGAAAGTAGAAGTCTTCCTTAATCCCATGACTAAATTTCCACCCGGTTCAACCTTAAAAAAGGTAACTGAGAGAAAAAGAAATGCTTTTAGTACTTGGACAGGGATAGGAGGTTTACAAGTGCAACAAAATATAAGTGGTAAATTACAAGACAATTAAGCCAGGCAAAAGTTTCTGAAGCTGAGGGATAAATCTGGTACTGTTAAAAATAAAATAGGGTACCTGTACAGCTAAGTATAACAAGTTTTTTCTTCCTCCAAATGAATAGAAGAGAAGATAATTATAAAAAAGGATTAATTGAACTTCTGAAGAGGCATTTGACTATTTGAGCAATTTATTTGATGTATTAGATTATATCACCTGTATCACCTGCTTGCCATCCCTTTGATATCATAAGCTCTCTGAGCCCTTCCATAATATACATCTTACTGCCAGCATTTATCCAGTAACGGTAGTTAACCTCCCATTCTTTGCCTTCTGTGTCTCTGATTTTGATAGGGAGACCACGGGGTTCATAAATGTCAGGAAAGAATGCCTACATGAATGAGCTTGTATTAATTATATACTGATGTAATGAACCAGTAGTTTGTACGCACCTAGCGTAGGAACTAACTAGAAGATGACAAACTCACCTCAGCACATCTTTTAGGTAATATTAAGCGTGAGAGTTTATGGTCAGCATCACTGGCAGACAACAGCTTTTCGAATAATGGAGTGACTACAGAATCAGAGCTACAATTTTATGAAGGCCAACCTCAATGCTCAAGTTTACACTTAAAACAGATCACAGCTCAGAGTTTGCTACAGTGATAAAAACTTACCCATGTCAAAAATCATTTTGCTACAAATTTAAAATAATGGGACCATTGGTCTCAAACTTTCATGCATGTTTACACCACTAAAAATATACATGCTCAATAACTAAATAGAATATTTTTACTTAAAAATCCATTTTTTCCCTTTTCTTTCAAGAAGTTAGTAGCTCAAATTTTTCATATAAAATAGAGGATACAGTCTTGATATGCCTTGCAGCTCAGCATCAGTGACTCGAGGCCAGTATTGTGGTTCTATCATGTTTTGCCTAATCATATCTTGTTGAGATCCAAGAAGCAATTGAGATTCAAGAGCCAAGCATCGGTTTCGTGCCTAATGTATGAGCAAAAGCAAATGCCTTACTTTCATCAGTTTGGCAAGCGACAAATGGAACCATTTAGTTGACCATTGGCTAGTAATCATAGATAATTTAAGCACGGGAAAAGGTTAAAAGATTTTGAGAAAAATGGTTATTTATCATAGAGCACAAGTGTAGAAGTCAAAATTTCTCCAATAAATTCAAAGATTGAAAAACAATGTGCCAAAGACACATCTTTGGTACTTCCATTAATATCATACAAGGTGCTTAAAAGCTTAGCATGAAATTTATAACTATATGTCGAATCAGCTCAAATGTCTCTATAGATGAACTTTTATGGAAGAATAATTGACCATTAATATCTAGAAGTTTAAAAGTGCAACCAATTTGGTAGTACCTGGGTGTGGAATAACCTAGTCATTCATCGGCACACTCAAACCAGAAGCTAAAATCTCTAAGGCCAAGTACAAAAAATAGTATTCTACAGTGCCCCTACAGGTTATACTTTCTGTGGTACAAACTCTACCATTTAAAAACCTAAAAAGAAATTAAAATTAATAGTAAATAGGAAGGAACTAACTCTCCAACAAGCAAAAGAAATACCATTTCCGAAAAGCCAACACAACTGTATAGCAAATCATTAAACTATTGGAGTTTGAACAAATATAGAGGTGTGTGAATCTGGTTTCCCCTCTTATCTTATTTGAAGTTTAAGGTTTCAATTTGAACTGTAAATAAAAAAATATTATTTAACAGTTACAAACCTATTGGTGATTTGATAAGCCAAAGGTAGTACTCCATAGGTATACAACTTTTCTTACCAGCACAAAGTTGATCCTTGAGCACTCCATGCATATAACTCCCCCAAAATCCAACAGCAAATATGCATTAAATGACACGATACATCCACAATGGACCAACTGCAAGAGACAATAAGAAATTTGATAGTAAATTCATACTGTTTCTGTACTTTCCTATAATGATAGAATTTGTGATATATGTTTCAACAAATTTTCCCCAAAAGAATTCCCAAAAGAATCCTAGTACCAGTTACGTGTCAGAAAACTTGGAAAGTCTCATTCGTAATTAAATTGAAGACTTCCTGATATCTATGAACCACATCTTCCAAATTAAGTATCTCACCTTACCACAAGATTCACAATCTCTCCACCCATCATCATTTGAATGGAAAGTCTCACAGAATCTTCCATCTTCATAGACAGAACTGCATGAAGAAAAGGAGTAAACAATATTGAGAAGGAATTGCATTTGCAATAAAATATATGAAAGAAAAGTAGTATCATATAAGGAAGCCTGAGATATATATTAACAATAAATCATGCCAATCATCTCGTGATTGCCCTGTAATGTAATAAGAAAAGCACCATTTTAAACTGCAACTTGGTAAAAAACATGAGATTGAATTTTCAAAACATGCAATTGAAGTATTCCACAGGTTACAAGTTGAGTTGAAAGATGATCATAAATCATCCAGAACTTTCACTTGCTAAAATTAAAGAAATGTAAAACATTTTTCACTCATATGAATGCATGTGCACCATAGATCATTACCAACCTCTTGTCTGCAAACTATAAAGTGGATTACTAATCATGATTAAGACAACTAAATCCTTTATAACTAGAGAACAAGAATAAAAGCTACACTGAGCGGAATTGCATATAATTAATTTCACATTTAGATATAAGAATACTTGTCTAAATACACAAGTAAAAGAACTGGAGAATAACCAAGTTTAATAAGACTCTAATTAAGTTGACAACAAAATACATCACAATTACCAGCATCTCATTTCTCACAAACACCATAATACATGGTCTGCTAGTTCCAACAGTAAACCCCTTGCATCCTGTACATGCGAACAGAATTCAGTGCAGGGATTAAATTGATTCCCCACTTACCCACAAAGACCACCACCTCCCCTTCCAACCCTTTTTTGGGGAAATTCTAATTTCAGGATCTGAGTTTTCATGCCAATTAACGAATTTTGCTCAAAATGGAAAAGAAGAGCAGCTAATACGCAAGAATTCTACAAGTTTATACCAATTAAGTGATTGCTTACGAAACAAGTAAAACGTAGCAAAACCATAAAACGAGATATACAGGTAAACCCCTGAAATTTCAAGAATTGATAAACAAATGTATGAAAACATGAACCACTTAAACTCTTTTTTCACACGAATCCAAGCGATACAGACAGAGCACAACAAATTCACACAAAACAATAAGCCAGCATCATCCAAATAAAAAAGGCACCCGGTTACTAAAACGTTCTCCACAAAATTGATGTAAAAAGTGAAAACAATGTGAATTCCAGCCTGCATGTGCTTCCATCAGACATTAATCATTAAAAGGAAGGAAGCGAAGCATACGCGCAACGCTGACAAAGCTGTGCGAACTCGCCGCTGCGCAGGCGCCAACCGTTCTTGAAGTGGTCAAAGTTGGAGCCCAATTCTTCACATTGGAAGCAAGCAATTCTTGACGATGAAGCCATAGAAGTTTGGAGCAGAAAATTTCCCGATACCCTAAGGGTAGGGGAAGAGAAGGAGAAGCTAAAATGGAGTGAACTGTAACCGTTGCAGTTCAATGAAAGGACAGTCCAAAGACTCCAAACATATGTTATATACCGTAGGAAGGGGATTACATTTTGTAATTATTCAATTGATCTAATTTTAAAAAATATATTTAAATATTAATACGATAAAATTAAAAACACATTCATTATATTTATATTAATGTAAAACAGATAAAATATAGGAAAATTTTTTATTTTTGTTATATTAATTTTATATATCAGAGAGTTTTTTCAAATATTTTATTTTCTATTTATTTATATATTTTAAATTCTTTTTCTAAATTTATAATATTTTATTTTAATAAAATTTTAAGAATATAAGCATATAACTACAATATAATATCTAAGAGACTCACATTAATAGTGTTTTATGTTATATTCTTTTATTTATAAGTGTATATATAAAATTATGTTTAAAAAAAAATTAATGTTCAACAATTAAAATTTTATAAATTGAATACTTTGACGTGATTTTTTTAGTAATTAAATGCAAATACAAAAATTAAGTATATTATTAGTATATCATATTATATTTTAAAATATATATATAATTAGATATAATTGAATGATATTACAAGGATTTATGTATTCTAGACCCTTTATGCTTAACATTTAATATATTCACTATACCTTTCTTATGATTTTTATGTATTATTTATATTCATGATGGTAATTTGGATTATTAAAGTTAAATAATTTTAATACTAAAGATTGGGCTTTTAATTAAATTTTTATTTTTATTTCAGATCCAACTCCAAAACCCAATAAGTAAGCAAAGATTCAGCCTGCAATTTAAGGGGCCGTAAAGCCCAAGAAATTAAGAAAAGAAAACCCTAAGATTAGAGGAGATAAAAAGAAGAAAAAAAATCAGATTAGACGGAGTTCGAAAATCAGAGAAGAGAGGTTACTATTCACGCCGATTACTGTTCACCGGCGATACTATTCATGTCGGAGTTATTGTTCACAGTACTGTTCATTGCGATTTAGAGAGAGTTTTTCGAAATTCATGGAGACATCGCAAGCTTTGGTGATGGCAGCCTAAACATCTCGCAATCGGTCTAAGGGAAGATGATTTCAGGGCAATTCAGAGTTCAAGAACTTCATTAATCTCGGTTTTTAATTTGATTTTCAGATTTGATTGCATTGATTTTAAGATTGAAAATTTATTCGCTTGAATGAATTTCTGAGAATAAGCTTAGTTTTAATTGGCGCTTGTTGATTGGATCTATGCGTTTTCTCTCTATTGTGATTTATGATTGCTTTCGAATTTGAAATTTTCATGGCTTCATGGATTACCTTGATATTCACGGGTCTTAAATTAGGCGCTTGTCTCGGAAACCTATTACCTTAACGAGTTGTTAGTAGGTGAATAGAATTCTAATTTGGGCTTCTAAATTAGTATTCAATCAAAGGATCAAATTAATAATTCAAATATTTAGTGTAACAATGAAGAATTTAACTGGAATATCAACCCTAAGCTGATTACGTTTCTCATTATTATTACATTCAAATTCATTGTTCTGTTTTGTTTCGAATTTCGTTAGATAGACAAAAACCCCCCATTTTTTTAATTTAGATCGTGATCTTAGGTTTATTAATTTGATCGACCTGGTGATTGCACTTGATATGAATTAAATTCAAATTATTTAAATTTTCTAAATAATTTAAATTTAAATTATTAAATTAAATAAATAAATTTGAACAAAATTTTAAGTACTCTAGGAATAATTTAAGTGTTTGAGATTGAATATGTTTACAATCAAAATGGATAACCAGATCTCTTAAATATCTTCATAAAATTTTAAAAATAATAATAATTTTACATGTAAATCATAATTTTCAATTTAAAAGAAAAAAAAAAACAAAAAGCTACTCTTATAAATAATATTAAAAAAGTATTAAACACATTTATGAAAAATATATAAGCTTATGTTAAATATTAAACACATTTAAGAAATTATTTTATGATAAAATTCTTGTTTAAATATGTTTTGAAATTCTTTTTCTAATATGAGCGGGAAATTCAAAATTTATTATAAATAAATAGCTTCCCTCCCTCATAAGGAAAATTGGCCGGTTTAGTCCCTTATCTATTTTTAATAATTAACATAGGTCCACAATCTTTTTTTTTTACCTGCTAAGTCCCATAACTTTTTACGACCTGCCAATTAAGTCCTTTCGGTGAAAATTTTGAATTTTCCGACCAAATTTCATTACATGCCGGCCACGTGATGAAATTTTAGAGATAATATCGTCTGTCCACTGTTCATAAACCTAAAAATTTTAGGGATACTTTTGTTCCGTCCCAGATTCTTCCATATTTTACAGATTCTTCCATACTCCAAATGCTCAAATACAAAAATATCTCTAAAATTTTTGGGTTTATGAACAGTGGGCGGACGATATTACCCCTAAAATTTCATCACGTGGCCGGCACGCGATGAAATTTGGCCCAAAAATTCAAAATTTTCGCCGGAAGGACTTAATTGGCAAGTCGTAAAAAGTTATGAGACTTAGCAGGTCAAAAAAATAAATTGTGGACCTATGTTAATTATTAAAAATAGATAAGAGACTAAACCAGCCAATTTTCCCCCTCATAATCATAGTTCTAAATAAATAGACAAATTCGTTTTGCACAAACATCCTTTGATGGAGTTGGGGTTTTTTTTTTTTTTTTTTTTTTGAATATAAAAAAAAAAAAAAAAAAAAAAGGGTTTTGAAACTATGTGCATAGGGTAGTTTAATTGTGGTAGGTTGGCTGAATACTGGCTGTTTTGATATATGCATCGAATAAATTTATTATTTTTTTCAGTCATTTTTCACAGATTCAAGAAGAGGGATACCGTTGAATTATCCTTCAAACGGTTATGGGTAATTAGTGGTGTGTGATTATTGGTATAATGTGTGAAAGAGGTCGATAATTATAGGTTTTATTTTTATTTTTTTTAATTTGAGTAAAAGAGACAATGCTTTTTTTTATGTTTTAAGGCTGCTCAAATAGAACAATTATTGTGTGCAAAAAAAAAAAAAAAAAAAAAAACCCACTTTTTTCATTCAAAATTATTATTCAAATAGGCTTAAACCTTTTAGACTTTAGTTTAATATATGTAATTTTGGAAAAATAATTATTTTCTAATGTGAGCGGGAAATTTAAAATTTATTATAAATAAACAGCTCCCCTTCCTCATAATCATACTTCTAAACTCTTTAGGCTTTAATCTTTAACCTTTGACTACCATATATAAAATCTTTCAACAAGTTTTCTTCAGACATTCAAAAAGAACATGCAATTCCTCCTATGACATTGAGAGATTTCCAAGGTATTGAATTTGATCCCAATGTCTCCACTATGGATTATATGGCAAATCGCGCACTTGAAAATTCTTCATGGTGAAGGACATGCGAAGGAGAAGGAGCGCAAAACCCAAAAAAAATGCGATCAAACCGAGATAACAGACGGAAAAGACTCTCTTCAGTCCAAAAAAGAGATACTAAGGAGAGAAAATTCATTCAAGAGGCCAATGGATGATGAATTTGAAGAACCGAAGAAGAAGAAGAAGAAGAATATCATGCCTGCCGCTCGGAAATTTATTACAGTCCAAAAATCCTCAACCAGAACTGCCTAGAGAATACATGGAAGCCCTTCAAAAATTCGCGGAAGGCCAAGTTATCGAGGAACTACAGCTGGCCATGCAAAAAAGGCTGTTCTTTACTGATCTTGGCGAAGGCCACAACCGTTATTATCCCTGCCAATAAGCCTTCTCCGAAGCATACTTTTGACAGAAGATGAAGCATGTTGAGAGCTTGAGTTACGCGAAGATAAGGGCGTGAAAAGAATTGAAGTAGATGTAAATTGAGCCGTCGCTTCAAAAAAGGTAAATTGTCTTTAAGAAGATGGGAGATGAATAATAGTGTCAGCTATAATGTGTTGACTGCGAAATGGAATGAAGTCGCCCATAGACACTCTCTGAAAGAAGAATAACATTTACAAGTGTACAGAAAATCGTGGTTTTTCCTCGGTAGACTTCCGTACGGAAACGACCCTACACAGCCACCAAAAACAGAGTAGCCAGCACCATCCGGTACAAAATAGTCGGCATTGGTCTAGCGTCGGAGCTGAGCCATTCTTCTGCTTCTTCTTCTTGTTTCGGTTCTTCGCCATATGCCTCCGAAGCTGAGAAAGAAAGGGTTTAGTGTTTAAAAAATTATATTGGGCTACTACGATCCATTCCTTTATTCCTGTAAATTTAATTGGGCTAATAACTGGGCCTAACCAAAGAGATGGATATTTGGGTTCTTTATCTACTTTTTCCAATTAATACTCTTAAATTTGATTTTCGTTCAGAATGTTTTTGTATTTGGAGTCTTCCCTTTATACATACATCCCTCTTGTATTAATAGATGAAGAAAATACCTGTTTACCAAAATAAAAATATAAAAATAAAAATAAAAACATTAAGACTTTTATTAAGATCAAGAACAAAAAATCCTTTTGCTACGCATGGTTATGTCGGAGACTCCGTTATGTGCTATGTAAGAGTTATGATGATACATTATTATCTCTCCTTTGAGTGAAAAAGGTTAGATTTTGTGGGTTCGATCTAGGTAAAATTCGAATTAATTAAAATAGTGATTTTGAATATTGTATGCTCTAACCAATAAAAAAATGAAGCATTATAATAATTTTTTTTAATTTTAATTTGAAGTTTTTTTAAATAATATTGATTCAAATTTATTATCTGTTTATATATATTATAAGATTCATTATCAAAAAAAAAAAAGCGTAATTATTATTAAAACAAATAAATAAATAAAACAAATTATACGGATGACGTAACATCCGGATAGGCTCTGTTTCAAATAATGTAAAATTTCTTGCAATTTTGGCAGATTAACTGATCACAGTCGGACTTCTCTTTCCCAAAAAGAGGAAAAAAATAAATGAGAACAGCCAAATGTCAATATCTTCTTATTTACCCCCCTACTTACGACTTTCCACTCACTACTATTTATTCAAAAAAAAAAAGCATTTAAAAAGACAAAAACTTTAAAAATGTCGGTAACTTCAGTACTCTTTTGGTTTTATTTACTCGTTATAGTGGTAAGATTATGTTTATTTATTTATTCTCTCTAATTATTTTTTTTTTATTTATTAAGTTAAAATTTTAAGACATATTTTTTTAAAACAAAATATTAATTGTTTTTATTGAAAAAAATAAAATTAAAAAAAATTATTTTTTTATACTTTTTAAATAATATTATTTATTTATCATTTTATAAAATTAAAATAATATTTTATTATTTTTATCCTAAATGTTTCAATTAATTATTAAATTACGAAGACTTAACTCAATGGGTACCAACTTTACTTATAATTTGAAAGGTTATAAGTTCAAGACATATTATAGACAAAAGTCCTTAAATTAAAAAATAAATAAATTACAAATGGAGTAATTAATAAAAATGAGATTTTTTTTAAAAAAAATTTGAAGCAATTTTGTCTTTGTCTATCTCGAACTCATGATATATCAAATCATAAGTGAAGTTGCTACTAATTGAATATATCTTCTTGACAAGAATTACATATATATATATATTTAGGAGGGAAAAAAAAGGCTATTTGGGTGGTGAGTGTCGAGTGAAGGACTGGAGAATGGATAAAACATAATGAAGTCAGTTATGACTTCCAACGTCACATAATAAAATGCAATTAATATGAGAATTTAATTGAGTTGGTAAATTAATAAAATTCTTTTTTAGCTCAAACTTCTCTTTAAACATTTACTCCAAAATTTAGGTGCAAATTTTAATTCAGTGTTTTTTTTATAAAAAAAAAAAAAAAAAAAAAAAATTCCAGTACTGGTAACAATTCAGTACTTTTCCCCCTTTTTTTTTAATACTTACATTAGCGTTTTATGATTTTCTTGTACTTGTTATATAAATAATTCAGATAACATTTATTATTTTTAATATTCTTTTTATTAATTGATGTTTTATTTATTTTTGTTATCAAATTAAAATGAAAGCATTAATTCAATGATATTGTAAAAAAGTTATATATATTTCATTATTTTCTTAAAATAATAAATAAAACAGTAGAGGAATGCTCATTAAATATTTTTTATAAAAAAATAAAAAAATTTACAATATATTTTAGTTAATATATACAGAAATGTAAAGTAATAAGTAAAAAGAAAGAAGAAGAGTGTTGTTCATATATATATGTATGTATATGTATATATATTAGCTCGGTTATTTACTCATTTACTAATTTTTGATGCTTCATTTTGTAAAATTTGTAAATTTAGAAATTTGGTTATGCTACGTGTCTTTGTGGTTAAAATAATTTAAAATATTTTACTTTTATACATAAATAATTGTTTAATTTGGTATTTTGATCAATTTTAATTATTCAAATTGGTCTTTTTTCTTTTTAACAAATTAATCATTTATCTAATTTTAATTGTCTAACTCATCTAATAGTTAACAATTTTTATAAAAATTTTCACATGTAACATATATATATATATAATGATACAAGCATTGAAAATAATAATAAATTATTAAGAGACTTAAATTTATTAAAATATTTTTTATTCCTCTGGTAAAATTTATAATCATAAAATACATAAATAAAAATTTATTACTTTATTTATCAAAAGATAAAATATATCATTTTAATTATAAAATAATTTTAAAATTAAAAATTTATTAAATTAGTTTTAAGACTATTTTCTTCAGATATTTTTAATTTAAAGATTTTAAAAAATAAATAAATTCAATAATTTAAAATTAAAACAGTCAATCATCCTAAAGTGATTTATATATATATATATATATATATTTGTCAATAATATCAAAATCTAAAAGGAAGCAAAAAAAAAAAAAAAAAAAAAAAAAAAAATTCATCCAAAAAAAAAAAAAAAAAAGGAAGCAAAAATAAAAATGGGTGGTGACCCAGAGTTGGGTTGGCAAATTGGCAACTGGCATGGTCTAATTATATCTTGTTCGACCAAATGCACATATTTGATCGTAAAAAGACCATCCTATCCCTACTCCTACGGTTGCTCTTGCTCCCATCCCATCCCATCCCATGCCAGGAGAAGCTTTACAGCTGGGCATAATTTTGCCTAACTTCTGAATCAAGATTTTCCTTTTTCTTCTTCTTGTTCTTTTCCTCTGAGTCGGAAATTAAGGTCAATCAAGAAAGGAAAGGTGATTTTTTTTTTTTTTTTTTTTTTGCCCCCCTCTTTTTCTTTTCCTGGCAATGAAGAATAATATGAAGGGAAAGGAAATATTGGTGTTATGGTTAGTTTGTTGGAGGGTTAATAAGCGTAATTTGGGGATTGATCATTATGATCAGTTTTGGGAGAGTTACTATTACTTAATACTTTCTCTGAAATGATGTTCAATGATTGAAAACAATGACCAATTCGTGAATGGGCACATGGAGGAACCACACAACTTCCACCATATATTATATTTCACTCCCGTCAGGGACAAATTTAATTCAATTGTGCATATTTAAGTGAATTTAATTTCATTTTACATCCACAACAAGGTAGAACTATGAAAAGAAGAAGAAGCCGAGCTACAAGAAAAATTCCTGCCGCGTGTGTATAAAGGCGGAAATCCCTTCCATAGCACCGGGTAACCATACACGAAGGGAAAATTGTGCAGATTTAGCAACAGCACCAACAAATAACAGATTAGCACACGAAGTAACAAATAAGAAATTGACCTCGTTATTAGAAATTAAGTCATTGAATATTTCGAATAAATTCTGAA
>JAXGGT010000162.1:7766487-7776981 GCA_035583425.1 Marsdenia floribunda | reverse complement strand
TTATATGCAAATGCATCATCAATAATTATTTTCTTTCTATCCCAACTTCTATTGGAAGTGGTATAATTGATAGAAATATCATGATTCTCTTCAACATTTGTAATTGGAATATTTTTATCAGTTGTCCCTTGATATTCTTTTTCTATTTCATCAATATGATCATCTTGATCATTTAATCGTTTTCTCTTTCGAGGATTTTTATCCTTAGAACCAAGGGGTTGGCCACGCTTCTGACGTGCTTTTGATTCAACAGCTATAGGAGTTATATTATGTCCTGCAGGGACCTCTATTCTTATAGGAGCATCTATAGATGGAATATGCGATTTAGTGACTCTACTAGGGTCAATAAAAGAATCTGGCAGTTGATTTACAATTCTTTCCAAATGAATTATCTTTTGAACTTCTAGTTCACTCACGTTTGTGCGTGAATCTAAATAGCTCAATGATTTTGTCCAAGCAAGTTCTATTTTCTTATGCCATTTATTTTCTCCCCCTAATTTGGGAAATAAATTTTCATCAAAATGGCAATCAACAAATTTTGCTGTAAAAACATTCCCTGTCAAAGGTTCTAGGTACCTTATAATTGACGGGGAATCATACCCAACATACCAATTTTCTTTGAGGACCCATTTTTGTTCGTTGAGTTGGTTCAATTGGAACATATATAGTACACCCAGAAATTCTCAAATGAGCAATATTAGGCTCTGAACCAAAAGCCAACTGTAAAGGAGAAACATTATGATAACTTGATGACCTTAAATGCACAAGTGCTGCAACATGCAAAATAGGATGTCCCCGAATAGATGTAGAGAGATTTGTTCTCATTATCAATGGTCTAGCAATTAATTGCAATCTTTCGATAAATGATTCAGCAAGACCATTTTGTGTATGAACATAAGCTACTGGATGCTCAACAGTTATTCCTATCGACATGCAATAAGCATCAAATGTATGTGAAGAAAATTCACCAGCATTATCTAGACGGATTCGTTTAATTGGATAATTAGGAAATTGCGCTCTCAAGCGAATTATTTGGGCAAGTAATCTCGTAAATGCCAGGTTGCGAATTAATAATAAACAAATATGCGATCAACGAGTCGATGCATCAATTAAAATCATAAAATATCTGAATTGCCTATATGGTGGATTAATCAGTCCACATATATCACCATGAATCCGTTCTAGAAATGTAGGACTTTCAGCTCCTACTTTCAATGATGAAGTCTTACAATTAATTTCCCTTTAGAACATGCAGCACAAGTGAGTTTATCTGAAGTCAAAACCTTTTGGCTTTTCAAAGGATGAACATGCGTAGCCTTAATTATTCATCATAATTGATCCCAGATGACCCAAACGATCATGCCAAATCATAAATGTAACAGGATTAGTAAACTTTTGATTTACTAAATGATGCGCCTCAATAGCATGGATTTTTGTGTAATATAGGCCAGAGGAAAGTGATGGTAGTTTTTCCAGCAGAGATTTATTACCAGAGGTCATTTGAGTAATGCATAAATATTCATGATTATGTTCCTCCATAATTTCAATATGATATCCATTACATCGGATATCCTTAAAACTGAATAATTGTCTTCGGGACTTGGAGGAATATAGTGCTTTATCAATCACAATAAGAGTTCCTCCAAGTAATAATATACTAACTCTTCCGGAGCCTTCAATAAATTTTGAACTACCACTTGTTTCTCCCATGTTCAATTGAGAAAAACATTTCTCGTTTTTAAGTATAGTGTGTAGTTCTACTATCAATTAGACATACATCTTCTATGCCATTTTTCAATCCAAAAAATGAAACAATAGCAATATGGTAATAACAAAATATTTTCAAACTTAAATATTCGAATTATAAGAGTATAATCAGATAAGTATATCTCAAAAGTTTAAACAAAATATGAAAATACCAAAATAATAAAAGATAAACATAACCATATTAAAATATTAAATAAATAATAAAAGATAAAGATACTAAAATAATAATATCAATACTAAATAAATAATAAAATATAAGTAATATTAAGATATAAATTAGATGTCGTACTACAGGTACGAGACTAACAACTTCTCATGTCACAACATAATATTCGTGTTCATGGTTTTCAAAACCATATTTTCTTTATCATTTTACCCACATCTGGTGGTCATTAATATTTTTATAGCACTTGAACTTTTATTTTGAAAACTGCGATTATAAGTGTCATATTTATCACGACCACGAATATGTTTAGGATCGTATTTACGACCACGTGGTCAGTTGTGCCCACGAACACGATCTCTTCTGGCATCATGAGTTTTAACAACATTCACTTTAGGGAATGGAGTAGAACCCGTTGGACAGGCTTCATAATTTTCCATTAACAACCCATTATTTTGTTCAGCCACAAGAACACAAGAAATTAAATCAACATATTTCTTAAAACATTTCTCACGATATTGTTGCTGCAGGACAATATTTGTGACATGAAATGTAGAGAATATTTTCTCTAACATATCATCATTTGTTATGTTTTCTCCACATAATTTTAATTGCAAGACAATTTTATACATCACAGAATTATATTCACTTACGGATTTAAAATTTGTAACCTCAAATGCATCCAATCATACCGTATTTTAGGCAAGAAAACTGGTCGAATCTTTCTTTCAGAGTTTGCCATAAAATAAGAGGGTCTTTCACGGTAAGATATTCTATTTTCAAATCCTCATGAAGATGAGGACGAAGAAAAATCATGGCTTTAGCGTGATCTTGTGCCGATAATTGATTATTTTGCACGATGATGTTTGCCAAACCCATCGCGGCTAGATGCACTTGGCATCTAATGTCCATGATATATAATTTTTCTCGGTAACTTCAAGAGCCACAAATTCGAGCTTAGAAAGATTTGCCATGAGAAGAAATAACGTACATTTTTCTTCTTGATACAATCTTCAAATACATTACTCGACAGTAGAGACTCGTGCTGATAACGTGTTATGAAATTGTACAACAGAATAATAAAAGTAACAAGAATAGTATAAGAGTAACAATATATATAGAGAGAAAGATAATTTTATTAATAATTTTTCCTATTCTATAAGTTGAGTCGTATCTTTCGTATAAAATTGGTTATGAAATGAAATGGTCTTCATGACCCTCTACTTATAGGAGGAGTTTAGGGGAGAGTTGTATCATCAATGACATCATATTTATCGATCTCGAAATAAAGTAATAATGATGACTCTTTGATATAATGGACATTCACAAACTTCGAAAAAACTCTTCGAATTCATAACATTATCATTATAATAAGTGATTACTAATTAGAAGACATGATAGCTGCAAGACATCATTTAATAATGGAACCGCACAAAAAAACACACATATTTTCTCAAAGAAGAAAATAATTTTGGAAAGAAGAAAATTCAAAGATCAATAATTATTACTCCCTCAAATTTTCCTTTTCTTTTTTTTTTTTATTAAATTTTTATAATTTATTGTTTTTTTTTAATACTTTTAATTAATATTTTTATTGATTATTTTTAAATTTTTATAGAAAAATATAAACTTAAAAGCATTAATTTTAAAATTTTAAAACCCTGTGAGTTTCTCACATTTACTATAAAAAGTATTAGTATTTTTTATTTTTCATTAATATTTTTTATTTTTTGAAAAAAATTAACAGTTTTAACTCTTATATTTTTATATTTGACAAACGGATATATATATATATATATATATACTAGTTATACATTCCACACACCCATGTGTAGAATATATATATTACAAAGCATTTTTTCCCCCCAAAATTTTACTATAATTTATGTTTAATTTTTTTTTTAGTGTTTTTAAGTAATTAGTTAACATCGTTATTTTTTTTTTATAAATTTTATTTTTGTGAATAATTAATTCATAATCTAATTATATTAGAACTTTAAAATTTATTTAAATACTATAATATTTAAAAATATATATATTGACAATATATAATATGTATTTTTATATTAAATATATATTAAACATTTACATTTCATAATTTTTTATTATAAAATTTTTTCTATGAAAAATTTCATATAAATATATTAATTGATCTTAAAATTTATTTATCTCTAAATAATTAATTTTTTTTTTTATTAATATTTGAATTTAGTATTCTTATATACATAGTTTTTCTAATTTCAAGTGTAAATCCTTTTATATATATATATATATTAATTTAAATATATCTACCAAACAAAATTATATTATGAGGCCTCGAAATATTCTAAAACATCGTCTAAAACACCAATAAAATTAAAACATATGCCAGTTAGTTAACCTAAAAATTAACACTCTTAATTTAATATTTATAATTTTTTAAAAATAAAAAATATAATCGCATTAAAATTTTATAAAGAACATAATTTTTTGGTTTTCATCAATCTAAAAAATTAAAAAATATTAATATTTTAAACAAAAAAAAAAAATTAAGATACACTATGCTTCTTCTTCTTCTTCTTCGTTCTTTTTTTTTTTTCTTTTTTTTTTTTTTGTTTTAATTTGAAGCACTTTAACATCTGACATTTCTCAAAACTTATGATGTCTCGAATCATAAGCAAAGGCTGTTGCCAATTGAGCTAAGTCTTCTTAACTAAGATACAAAATATTTTTATTTATTTTTCAAATATGACATATTAATGTTTTTTTTCATAAACATGAACTATTAATAACAATATTTTACATGTAAAACTTTAATTTTTTTCTATTATCTAACTTTGCTTAGTTATTGAATTAAGTTTTTAAATTAAGTATTAAAGAGAGGAATAAGAATACATTAAAAAGAAAAAAGAAAATTAATCACAAGAAGAAAAAAAATGAGGAAATTATAAAATAATAAAATACAAACAAAAATGAAAATAAAACAAACAACAATCACCAACATTAGGCAGTCTGCCTTCATCATCCACCACACACACCCATGGCCGATTTCTATTTTTGCTGCTTCTTCCTTCAAATCAAGATCCATGGATGATAGTTTCGAAGTATACACGACAGCGGAAACGGAGGGAGGGGAGTTGTTGTCGGTCGCTGTGGTGATGGTGGCGAGGAGATGTTAGATGGAGAGCAATCAAATCTGGATAATGTAGGAAGAGAAGGAGAAGAGAGGGATAGAGATATTGAAGATTGCATTGTTTGTGGAATTCTAGAGAGAGAAAGGTGTCGATTTTTTTTTTTTTTAAGGGTTTGAGAGAAATGGTGATGATGAAGAAGAAGGAGAAGCAGCAAAATAGCGAAGTGGAAGTGGTGTTATAGAGAAACAGAGATGGGGATAGCTTCGAGAGGTCCGTTGGGAAGGTGGTAGAGTTGGTGGCGGCAGTTGAGGAGTTGGTGGAGGTGGCTGAGGAGTTGGTGGAGGCGGCGACGGCTAGAAAGAAGGAGAAGAGAAGAAGATAAATTAAACCCTAATCTTTAACTTTAAAAGAAATAAAATTAAATAATGACTCATAATTTTTTAATTCTTAAAATTAAGTCCTTCTAAAATTTTTGACCACATTCTTATTAATTTTTAATGAATGGACAAAAATGCCCATAGATTTTGTCTTTAAAAAGTCAAATTTTTGACTGTTTGTCAACTTAACGGTCAAAATTGACGGAAGGGCAATTTGTGGAACTTTTTAAAAGTTGGAGTGCAAATTATGAACATTTTTTAGTTCAGAAGCAAAACCTGGAATCGAGAAAAGTTCAGGGGTAACTAGGATAGTTTGCCCTTATATATATTGGACATTGTTGTAATTGAATAAAATTTTGAAGTTTTAATACAATCATAATATATGACTTAATTATTTTTAAAAACAAAATTTATAGAAAAAACTAACGATGTAGGTGTGGTAGAAGGTTGTTATCTCGGCAAACAAAAATGAATTTGCAAGACTAAAATAAAGAAAAATTAGATTTCATGCCACTTAATCTTCCGAGATGTAAATTAATGCCGCTTAATTTTTTGAAATATATTGTGAAATTCAAATATTCAAAATAAGGTGATTGACTCGAAATACCAAACAATGAATCCATCTTTTCTTTGCATGCATTCTTTGAATCTATATTTGAACTACTTTAATTTATTTACTACCTCCTCTTCCTCTTCTTCGTCCTCCTCCTACATACAACGCACCACAATTAAATTTATATAAAAACGATAAGTTATGAAATTGAGATTAAAAAGTTATTATTTAATTTAATTAACTAGATATTATAAATCAGTTCAATTAGTATATTTATATTACATTATATATATATATATATATGAAATTTACAATAATTGAAAAAAATTAAAACTACAATTATTAGATAAAAATAAAAAAATAGCAATATATATACATGCATTTCACACTTGGGTGAAAGTTATATCTAATGTATATATATACTTGTCTTAATATTATTTTTGTACAACGGATAATATACAAAAACTTTTTTATCTCAAACTAAATTTTATATTTTTATTTTTATAGTAATAGATGTTATAAATATTTATGATTAATTGATTTGGTCATTTTACCTTTTTTTTTTTTTTTTAAGGACATTTTAAATATAATAACTTTTATAATTATATGACCATATGATGAATATGTGACCAAAACTGGTAAATTATTTGAAAAATAAAAATAGTAGGAAGAATGAAGTCAAATAATCTTAAATAGTGTAAGCCGTAGTACCACAAAAAAAAAATTATAAAATGTAGTTCGAGAAAGTAAAATAGATATAGGACAAAAATGAAAATTTTTTCGGATAATATATATATATATATATATTTACAAAATTAAATTTGTTTATTGTCAATTATAAACATGTATTTTTATTTGTAGTATTTTTATTATTATTATGATTCAAATTTGATAATTTGGTATATTATTGATTAATTTAAAAGAAATTTATTTGACATATTATACTGAAGGAATCGAATATATGACCTTTTAATTAACAAGTGATCAAATAAAGTTGCTTAAGAAAAGAAGCATGCAAATCAAATTAATTCTTTGTTGGGGAACTTCTCCTGACATACTAGCCAGGTTTTCTCCTTTAAACTCTTGCCAAGAGATCTAGGGGTCGAATCTCCCCTTCCTCCTGGCTTGCCAAGAGGTGTAAGGGGATGATGAATTTTGGAGTTTAAAATTGGTGGGCCAAAGAAATAATTTAAAAATTAAAGAATCAGGGTAATTGGGATTAAGTTTTATTTGTACTTCTAATTTTAACCTTCTTATTTTTAAAATAAATTATACATTTATTGGTAGAAAATTTATTAAGGGACTAATTTATATACTCAAAATTTGATTCAAGATAAAATAAAGTTAAAAAAAAAAAAAAAGTAAAATTGAAACTTAGTCGACTACTTTTTAAATAATGCTGGGACTTAACTAACTAATATATATATATATGTATATATTGCAAGAAAAAAAAAAAAAAATCTGCAAAGACAGAGGGGAGGAATAAATAGGTGATAAGTAAAATAAAATATATAAAAAGAAAATTTAGAGCGACGAGTAAAGAAAGAAAGAAAAAAAATGATTAGGAACCCCCCCTCTCTCTCTCTCTGAAAACCCTACTTCGTTTCCTCTTCTCTTCTTTGTCTTGCCCACTGGCTCCCTCCATCCTTCTTCTTCCAATCACGAGAGAAACTCCAACTCCGGCGGGAGTTTCTTTCTTGATCTGAGATATACTCTATATCGTTTTCTTTTTTCTTTTTATTGTCTTTTATTTGTGTTTTTATTTATGTTTATCATTTTATCTAATTTCTTCATAATTTTGTCATCTTTTGCGATTCATTTGCGTGGATCTATTCTGATCTCTTGTTATTAGAACTCTTTAATTTATTTTGAAGAAATATTTGTTAAACTCAGTTTTTATTTGGACCCTTTGTTCAATCTTTGTCTTTTTCTCAGATATTCTTTGATGTTTCTATCACGTCTAAGATGGATTAGACTGTCGTTGAAGAAAAAGGATGAAATCAAGCTTTTCTTGCAGATGAAACTCACACTTAATGGCTGGAGTATTGAAGATATGATTATTTTAGTTTCTATGTTGTTTTATATTTTTTTATCTAGTTTCAACTCACCTAAATTTATTAGGATGAGTATTTTTTTGCACCTAAATTTTTTAGGTTGATATTTTGTTTTATTACCATGAATGATTTTAAATCATTCATTTGTGTAATATTTTATTTTTATTGATGAAATTTCACTTAAAAAAAAAAAAAAACTGATTACTGATTAGAAGACATAATAGATCTTATAAATATTTATGATTATTTGATTTGGTATTTCTAACTAATTTTTTAAGGATATTTTCAATACAATAATTTTTATAATTATATGACCATGTAATGAATATGTGACCAAAACAGATAAATTATTTGAAAAATAAAAATAGTGGAAAGAATAAAGTCAAATAATCTTAAATAGTTGTAAGACAGTAGTACCACAAAAATAAAATTATAAGATGTAGTTCGAGAAAGTAAAATAATTACAAGATAAAAATGAAAATTTTTTCGAATAATATATATATTTACAAAATTTAATTTTTTATTGTCAATTATAAACAGAAATTTTTATTTGTAGTATTTTTATTATTATTATGATTCGAATTTGATAATTTAGTATATTATTGATTAATTTTAAAAAAATTTATTTAAAAAAATTACATTGTACAAATTGAATATATGAACTTTTAATTAACAAGTCAAATAAAATTGTTTATGCAAAAAAAGAGCCATGCAAATCAAATTAATACTTTGTTGTACCAATATAAGACATTTATCATGAGATGGTTTACTAATACATTTGTGAAATGTTTACTAAAGTTGAGATAACCGACAAATGCTTACCAATAGGCAATAATAATGGGGTTGATTTTAGGGTACTCCAAACAACTATAATAATAATAATAGGTATATAATTATCAAAAATAATAATAGGTATATAATATTCCGCCATTATTATAGTCCTAAAGCAACAATACAACAACTTGGCATCAGAGCTAATTAACGATACCTGATCTGATCCTTATTTAATCCAGCTAATTATATTCATGAAGTTCTTGCTTGAGCTGCCATCTTCTTTGAGATGATCGAGAATGCTTGTTTTCAATCCTAAGGCCCTTGCCCTAAAGCTTTCATCGCCGAGAAGCTGATCGATCTTATTTTTAATCTCTCCGCGTTCGATGATTCCGTTTTCGTTAAGGTTAAATCCTAAACCCACTTTCCAAACATCAGAGATGTAGCTCCGGTTAAGGAACTGGTCGGCAAAGTAAGGCCAACACAGGAATGGAAAACCATTGCTTATACCCTCCATTGTAGAATTCCAACCACAGTGGCTTACGAAACAGGCCAGGGACGAATGACTTAAGACGTCTTGTTGAGGTACCCAACTGGAAATTCGACCACGTCTGAGAACTCTGTTTCTGAAACCCGTGGGGTTAGCATTATTACAGCTTATAGGAATCAACCTTCATGCATGTCTTGAGAAGAGCTCGTTGGCTGAATGTATGACTTCATCAAAGAAGAGGCCAGTTGCACGAAGACCAGCAAGTGAGTACAAGTCCCAAATTGAAATTGACATCTCACCAATGGGGGTATGCAAAGTGTTGGCTGAATGACACCATTTGTTGCAGAAGATATGCATTACGTTCTCGCAACGATATTAGGTAAAACAAGGACATATTCAGTCCACTCCCAATAGTTCTTTGTATAAGTCGACTCACCAAAATTGGAAGGATGAACAGTCCACGAAGATTTGTCCATATTCTTGATTCCGAATCGAAGGAGAAACTCCTTTGGTCCCAAGTCCGCATCATGCGTAGTGGACGATAGCAAACTTACTATCTGTGCTGCATTATGCGTAGTAGACGATAGCAAACTTACTATCTGTGAGGATGAGGAAGAAGACAATGTGAGGATTTCACGAGTGTTGGTGGAAGACCACTTCGTGACATGGTAGATATCTAGAATCGAAGGCGTAAAATCACCAAAACCGGGCTCTTGAACATCCAAGCTCAGTTATTTGATGCAGGATCCACTCCGGCGGTCAGTAATGATGATATGCTTGCGCGGGCCATCACCATTCTCGATGAATATTGCAGAGCCCCGACTCATGGATGATCTCAACACAAATCCTAAAAAAAAAAAAAAGAAAAAAAGAAAAAGAAGGTCAATCAAAAAAAAAAAAAAAGTCAACCAAAAAAAAGAGGAGGTCCAAAAATTTAAAAATCCATACAGTCCATAGAGTTCACAAAAAAAAAAGTCCAAAATTTATAAAGTTCATACAGTCCATGAAAAAAAAAAAACAAGGAAAGTCCAAAAATATACAAAAGGACTTCTAGGCCTATTCAAAAAATAAAATAAAATTTAAAAGGCCTAGTGGGCTCTACATAGTTGGGCCTATCTGCTTCAGAAAATAACTTCAGCCCACTCTCGAATGATGAAGTCTTCGATGGTCAGAATTGCGATGGTTAGGGGATCTGCAAAAAAAAAA
>JAXGGT010000162.1:7717235-7743377 GCA_035583425.1 Marsdenia floribunda | reverse complement strand
AATAATAATAATAATAAATTAATTCATCCAAAAAGTGAACATGTATAGCTAAATTGACTAAAAAGTGAAACATATGACTTAAGTTAAATTTTTATATGAAATTCCAAAATTATCCTTTATATAGTTACAGAAGAGAGAATTAATTAGTCACGAAGACCAATTTTATTAAATTTAAAAAATGAAAAATGAAAAAGACTAATATGATTGATATAAAAAGATATTAGATCAGACCAACTATAAAAATAATTTATAGATAAAGGACTGGAATGACCAATTACTCAAACGTAATATAACGTTCACATTTTTTTTTTATTATTATTATTACTTTAGAAATAATTATTATTTTATATTTTAAAAACTTATTTAGACATTCATTTAAAAAAAATTGTACGGAAATTTTAGAAAGAAATTAAAGTAATCATATTTTTAAAAATTTGAAAATTTATATAAATAATATAAATAATAAGCTTGAAATTATATTTTATAAATAAGTAAAATAAAATAAAGATAGAAATAATTATAAAATATACCAAAATCATCTCTATCCCGTTCCTTCATTTTAGAAACCATACTATCTCTGAAAAGTAGCCCAATAAGCAATGGGACTGAAGAGCAAAAAGACCCATAAAAAAAGCCCAAAATAAAAGGTTTCCAAGAAAAAATAATAATAATAATAAAATAAAAATAACTGGTTATTTGTGTCACGTGTTGAATATTTATTAAATTATAAAAAAAAAAGTATTGAATATTTATTATACGCATCATGTAAGAGTCAAGATAAGATAGAATATTTTTTTTCTTAAACTATCCAATATTCAAAGTCACGGTTTCAATTCATCTGAATTCAATGTCACTTTAGCAGAGTCTAACTCTTGTTTGGAGAAAGGCCTCAATCTACCTCTCACATCACATGACGCTTACGACAAATGTCAAATTTGTGATCTTGCCTAATGTTCATAATCCATTTACTATTTGTATCAAATCAAGTACTTTTTAATTTTTTAATTTTTTGTACTTAATCGGCTAAATTTAAACCCAAAACCCGAAGGTGGCATCAAAATAAATGTTTTTTCACATGGACCACCACGTTTTATATTAAACGGACGAACCGCAGAAGAAGACACACAGCCCATTAACTACAGATGTGCTCAAGGACAAATCCGATGTCGTTTTAGTGGAAACGAACGCTTTTCCCAGCAGAGCACGTTTTAAATGGACCACGGGAGAAAGCGCTTTAAATGGACCGCAGAAGTTAACGTTACTGCATCGACACTGTTAGCGTCTCTGCTGGCGAGAAAGGCAGTGAGTGAATCAAGTGAGAGTTGAAAGTATGTCGTGGGTGTCGGCTGCGAAGAGTTTCCATTTGCCGGCGATAGATGTCGGTGGTCTGTGCAATAGAGGTCCTCTTAGAGCTGGTTTCGGTTACATATCCATGGCTGGCTTTTCCTTGGGTCGATCTTCAACCTATCGCTCAAAGCCCTTTGCTTCTTTAGGCGTTTCTACTAAGGCCTCCGGTAAGCTACTGTTTCTGAACTCGATTCTTCTCTATTGTACTGAGAGCGTGAGAAAGAGTTCCTTCATGTTATCGTTTCACCGCTTTGCTTTTGTCCTACATTTATTATTATTATTATGGTTATATTTTTGTAACTATGTGCTCCATTGGTCTAAGTTTTATAGGCATTTTCGAAGGTTTCAATTGAGCTATGGATGGGAAAGTAGCGAAATTTAACGTTTTGTTGATTTTAATTTTACTCTAATTTCATGTCAATAAATTTAGTTTTTCTTATAATGGAGGAGTTTTTAAAGCACGGATTCATGATTCTTAGTCTCTGTATCCCTCATTTGTCTATATAGGTATCTGTGAACTGGATAAATATCTTTGATTCAAGTTCTGTGTTTTTTTTTTTTTTTTTTTTGGGGGGTTAGATTATGAAATTATTATTGGTGTTAGATTAACGAGTATTTTTCATTTTTTCTATGAAATTTCTTATGGTAAAGTTGAGGGGAAAACGTAAAGAGTTTGAATATGACTTGTATCCGAGTCTCTGAACCATGGTGAGACTAGTTTGTTCTGCTGAGGGCATATTAGGATCTCTTTCCCTCTGCATTTGCCTTGAAATGGAGCTTACTTTGGTATTTGTCTAATTCCTCTGAAGGCTCTTTTTCTTATCTGCTGTTCTAATGGATTTGCTACTGTAATAGGAAAATTGGAAGCTGTTGAAACAGACAAGGCTCCAGCAGCATTGGGGCCATACTCCCAAGCTATTAAAGCAAACGGTGTTCTGTATGTGGCTGGTGTTCTTGGTCTTGTTCCAGAGGTCTGTGTTATTAAATACTAATACATGACATAAATGTGAGAATTCTTGCATAGTGTGTCGTAATTTTTAGACCTGATCATTTTATCTTTTATATGTTTTGAATCCAGACAGGGGATTTTGTCTCTGATAGTGTGGAGGGACAAACAGAACAGGTATTCCTGATTTACAACCTCATTTGATTTGTAAGGAGTAGATCAAAGTACTTCTTAGGTTCCAACTTGCATTTTTCCCAGAGAAGCCTAAGTATATTATGAACTGGAATAGAATTAATATGCAAAGAAAATTTCCAGCATGGTTTACTTTTCTGAAAAAGTATCGAATATTATCCATGAGAAAATGGGAAATTCTAGTACAGTTCAAATACATTTTAAAGTTTATTGTTCATGCTCAGTAGTTACTGTTCCTGGATTCTAGTGTGTGCCTGTCTGTCTGGTTAATTCAAGATTATGGTACTAAGTTAAATCCTTAGTGTGCATCTAAACAGCAATTTTTTTTGTACCAAAAGAAAAATTATGTTATATCTAAATTTTAGGGAAAAATTAAAATAGTCATATATTTTAAATTTAAACATTTGAATTTGAAATATTTAAAACAAGCTTGGAAAAATAAATAAAAACTTTGTCAAAATTTTTAAAAATAACATTTTTCAAAAGGAATAGTTGTTCGAATAAACCCTTATTCCTTTTCTCGACATGAGGAAATCTTGAATTTCTTCATGGATATGTAGATTGCAAATTTTGGATTCTTGCATGTCCTTTTTTACACAAGCTGCAATGTTTTCTATAGCAGATTGCTTACTAATGAAGGTATTGCAAAAATCACCAGGTTCTCAAGAATATTGGTGAGATACTGAAAGCGGCTGGCATCAGCTACTCGTCAGTAGCTAAGACAACAATCATGTGTGTGGCTGTTTCTGAATATACTCCAAAACTCTGCCTCTCTTTTTTCTCTGAATTTTTGAGATTTTAAGATTAACAATTAATTTTATTACCATACAGGTTGGCTGACTTGAAGGACTTTAACACAGTCAATGCTATATATGCTAAATGTGAGTTTTGTAAACATAAGGGCCAATTATCATTTTTTCCTCTTTTTGATTTTCTTTTGTTTTGTTGTTTTTTTTTTTTTTTCCCTCTCTAAATCCTGTTTTCCATTTTCAGTCTGGTTGTAAAATGAGTATTATGCACAATTCACATCCAAACCTGACTAGTTAGTAAGTTGTCACGCACTAGATCAAGAACATTTTGCGATTCCACCAGCTCTTAAGTAGAAAACTTCATGTAATTGTTGGGCTTTTTAGTGGTTATATTCTTGAAAAGAAGAAAGGCTGTTTATGTATCCTAACAACTTCTTGACAGAACCTTATGCTGTAGCTGAGAGAAGAAGCCTCCTCAAAGTAGTGGAACTGCTCTCAGCTTGGGCATAGGTGTTTACGACTTGAATGCAATTTGTACAGCTTTTGATTTTAATGAAATGCAGTTCCGGTTTATACCAAAAAAAAAGAAAAAAAAAAAGAAAGGCTGTTTATTGTCTTAGCAGTGACCTAATTGTTGTATGATCCTGAGCATCCTAGAGCAAGCTACCCTTTAAATGAAATCCTGATTCATTTTCTGATATGATAAATACTTAACCTTCTTTCTGTTCTTCTTTCTTGCAAAATTTGTTGCAGAGGAACCAATCTTTCTTACTTCTGACCTAGTATTGGTAGTTGTCAAGTCCTAATCTACAATTATCATGACTTCTAGATTCTCAACCGTGGGGAATGTTAGAGTAATCCTCCAAAGCATTTACTAGATCTCCAGCGTGCATAGTAAATGCAGTCTTTCCATAGTCCTGCGACCTAATTTATTGCTTCTTTCTTCTTTTAGATGTCCTTCTTGGGCTCTTTTCAAGCGTTAAAGAAAAGTCTTCGTAATTATTTCTCATTATGTTTCTACAGAACTGTAGTTCTTGTTCAGTCGTTCGACTCCAGACAAAGGATATTTGAGACATTGGAGATTTTGTAGCAAAGGCAGGGAAAGAGTTGAAATGTCAAGGCCTTCATATATATATTATATAAATATATATTTAAATACTCCCTTTGTCCTAAAAGTATTTTCAAACTTCTTATTTTGGTTTGTCCAAATATTCTTGTTAGTTATTTTATATTATTCCTTTAGATTTTTGCAATTTCATAATTCCGGCTAGAAACGATGTGAGCCACACAATTGTAGATAGAATTGGAAACATTCTCCTAAGTTACTGGTAGTTGGCTCAACAGAGGGATTTCAACCTTCATCAATTTTTTCCCCCGAATTTCATAGTACTAGATTGACAAAGTTACTTTGTTTGTATAAATTTGAGGAGCCAATTGGTCTTTAGGTGACCAGGGAATCTGTAGTATGTATAATCTGACTTGGAAACGAATGATAGAAGATGGGAAAAGTTGGGATTTAGCATGTGGACTTTCCGTGCTCAGACTGGTTGATTTGCTGACTACAAGATCCCCTGATTCTCTTATTTTTCAGAGAAGAGTACAATTCCTGAAAAGCATATTCTTGACCAAAAACCTTTCGTTTCATATCATCCTGTGGGGTATGATGACATCTGTTATATACTTACTACTCAAGTCTTTGTAGTCATGAAATGTAGTTGGTGAAATTTTTTAATTTATGAATTGTTTTTTTTCTGGGAAACACTTTGATTTAATGCTGTTAATTTCATTGCAGATTTCTCCTCACCGGAACCAGCTCGTTCAACTTTCCAGGCAGCAGCACTACCAAAGGATGCAAAAATCGAGGTTGACTGCATCGCGATTCTGTAATTACCCTGTCGAAGCTTAGAATGGATCAAGTTACTAGGGGAGGGTTCTTGGAGGGGAGCCATTGCTGAAAACCACCAAAACATTGTGTATGACTTGACTGTTTCATAATGTCAAACTCTGCGAATAAAAAAATTCTTCCTGGAAATAAATGAGAATACATATTCTTCTGGATCCCTGGAATTAAAAAATGTTGTGTGAATTTCATTATTGAAGATAGATTGAGAAGGAGGCAGCCATATCTCTCTGTGGAACTTTCTTTTTCCCATTTTGTTTTAATATTGTTAGAAAGGGAAAGAGAGTGAAAGGATTAAGAAGGGTAAAGCAAAAGACTGCATCTTCTTCTTCTTCCCTTTTCTAAGATAATGTGGAAAAAAAAAATGAGTTCAGAAGATATATTGTCGAAGCTCAATTGCAATAATTTCATTCACTGCCAATCACTGGTAGTTGGGAGGAAGTGAATTGATTTGTGCAATTTGTAAAGATGAAAGTTCGTAGGAGGTTACGAAGGAAAACAGATGAAAGTAATGAAGAAAATGAGTTTGAATGTGAAACCTGTATTTGGACTAGAGTTAATTTTTAGTTTTTCTCTTTTATCAAATCATCATGAGTTGTAAAAGAATATGGAAGAAGAACTCCCTTTATGTCTCTCAATGTCACACCTGATATAACACTGTTATACAACAACGATTTCTCATATAATCCAAACAACAAAGCCCAAGTATTTGAAAAAAAAAAAATAAAATAACGGAAGGAGATAGGTTTCACTCATGCTCATCAATCAATAAGCCATTTCTTCTTTTCTTTTGCCTCCTCATAATTTTCTCTTCTTTTCTTATATTATCTTTGATATTCTTGAAAGTTGGCATGACCTGTTGCCTTTGCATGTTCCATAGCCTCCTGCAGCACATCCCACATTTATCAACAAGTAAATTTCAAACTTTTGTGTTGAGACAGACTTGATAGATAGATAGAGAGTGTACCTTTTGTCCTATCACTCCAATTTGGCATACTCCACAGCGCAAAGTGAAATTGGCTGTGTCTGTATACTTTCTTTGCCTACATGAAGACAACAGTAAAATCTTTAAATATAAAGTCACTTTTTCATTCAACAAAGTACTAATTCAGTTTCAGCTCTGTCAGATCTCAAAACAATCATCACGTCATTGTTCGTTCTACCACATTAGTACATTGATGTTGTGTTAGTGTTGTTTATGAGATGTTAACAAGAGTTATTAACAATGAAGACAGATTCTCTGAAAGGTTCAAATATAGAAACTGATGAAGAGAACACAATGCATTGATGATGTTCATACCAAGAATTCCTCTGGATCGCGCATGCAATAAATCACATTGATTTCCCCAACACAAAAACTGTAGTAATTGCTCATTTCTTTATTGGAGGAGGAGAAGAAAACTGGGAATGCTCAAAACTACCGTATTTGGAACGTGATTTCTTTTTACTTCAAAGATAAGAAGCAAATTAAGAGGAGGAAGCTGACAGATCAAAAACCAGTTATTCATTTTCTTTCACGATAATACTTTTCACTTATTTCTCTGGAAGGGATTTCAGACCCGCAATCAAAAGCACATACTGCTGGCAAATATTGAAAACCATTTTTCGCCAATAGAGAAATATTACCTCTGTTGCTCCTTAACCAGGTTAAGGGCAAGTCCCTCAATGTATTCAATGGTCCTTCTGTTATCAAATATAGTCTGATCAAACTCTTCTGGAGCATTATTGGAGGGACACATCTGTAAGTATGTGCCATTGTATTAGATGCTGAAACATGCCAAGTGAATATGGACATGAAAAATAAAAGCCTTTTAAGAATTTCAGACACACTAATATCACTATTTCCCAAGATTGGAGAAAACCTAATGAAAGAAGATTCATAAGCTCTTTGCGCCCCCACCGTAATAATGGAAAATATAGGATAACATTATTGATTATTTACAGCAAGACTACAACTAGATTAATAATGACAAACTTTTCAAACAAACATTAAAGATCTTCATGATTCTTCAAAAGACAAAAAGTAGCAACTTTTTAATAATAGCCCATTAATATATATATACATATGCAAACATTATTAGTGCAAATAAATATAAATGGAAAGAAAGAGGGAGTTACAGCCAAAGCGTCATAGTGGAGCCCATCATAGATTAGCATAGCCCTCTCAGCATAATTCTTTCCCTGTTCACAATGACCCAAAGTAGAGATTTGTAAAAGCTCAACTGGAGCATTACAATTCAGAAGACCCCATGTAAATGGAATAGATCAATTAGAAATACTAACTTGTCCATACAGATCACATCTTGCAGTTTGAATGTCATATGCCGCAATTTCACGGCCATAATAATCAGCAAGAATTGAAAGCTCTATTGCTCCTAAAAAAGAGAAATATGTCACAAGGAGGATCAACAATGTCCATGAGACAAAATAATCAAGTAAAACATCTTGAAAGAAAATGCATTTCTGTAAAAGGATTTCAACAAATCAAAATTTTATTTCAGATTGATTGAAGTAAACATAAACGTAGGGAGCACTGAAGATCAACATATCCACATAGTTAACAGCTCATCAAGCCAATGGATTTCCCAATTCAAATATTCAGATAAATAGGCTGAGATCAGCATGATATGGATTTCCCAATTCAAATATTCAGATTCAGAATCGTTTCTCCATTTTAAGAAACAAGAAGTGATTTAGCTTGACTCCAACATAAGGTGTCTCTTCAAATTTGTGAGAAGAAAAGTGTTCTTAGAACACTCCATTAAAAAAAACTAGAACTAAAACTAAAACTTTAGGCTTCTGTAACTCAAAACTACAGAAAACATATAACCCTCTGCTGTCCAGGACAAATAAAAGCCTCTTTTGATCTGCCCACTCCAGATACTAATTATAATTTCTCAAACTGAAGGGATCTCTGTAGGAAAATTCTGTGGCCAAGAATTTCACAGCCATGTAAAAAACAAAAAAAAAAAAAAAAAAACTAGATTTCTACGTCATTACAAAGTAGAAGATTAGGCACATAGTGAGGAATAATCTCTGATTAGCTCAACAAAGGAACCTAGTAGACCAACTCATATAAGAATGTAATCGTCTTTTAATCTATCCATGTACATTTGCCTATAGTATCAACTAGATCCTTTGGAGCAAAAGAATATCAGAGTGCAGCAGATAAGATTTTTAACACAACATCATCTACTTCAATAATGTACGCAACATTGATCTTTAATGTAAATGAAAAGGTTATTCGCATGAAGAAACATTGACAAGGCAGAAGTTATAATTAGTATTCTGTGCACAGAGGTATACTGGAATGATAAAAACCCTACTGAAGAGAAGTAAAGATATGCATACACACCTCCCCACTTCTCAGGATGAAGAATCCAAGAACAATACTCTTCATTCGGTTTTCCAAGGAATGCTTCTGAATATTGTGTTGGATCACTGGCAACAGTTGCAGCTATGACCTTCAAAAATAAAGGTTCATTCACAAAGACTGTTTATAAGTAATCCGTACACATTACATTGTGAAGCAAACAGAACATCCTATCTAGATATAGGATTATTCAATATGTCATACAAAAAGTAGACTCTCATTATTAATGGTTAACAATATTAACATCACTATTGCAAAGATTACATGAATTCATTCAACCTATGAATTTTTTCTCCGAAACATAAGCTATTAACCTCACTACAAACAAAATTCTTAATCAGCGATCCACATCGAACTTTTAAAATAATACACAAACTTTTATCCAACTATCTTCCACATTATGAAGGCCAAGATATCAAAAAATTCCTACCATAATAATAGCATGAGCGGAACCTTAAATGGCTTTACCTGTCTCAGTTCCGGTGCTTTATTTTTATCATGCTCCATAACATACCTGGAGATGAGGTAGCACAACAAAACAGTTTTTCATTATCTCTACAATTATATATATATATAGAAAGAATTGGAAACAAAGAAAAAGCAAATTTACCCAACGGCATTGAATAGACAACTATTGTCTGAAGGAATAACCCTCCGAACCACAATGCCCTCCATTTTTGCAAAGAAAGGTAATTCTGAAAGCCAACAGGGAAAAAATCAAAATTAACATAGAAAAGAACATCTAAAGAAATTTAAATCTACCATATGAGACTTCATTTGGTAAGATTCAATACAGATTGATAAAATAACACAAAGTTAACGCCTACAACCTCAATTTCCCCGCCCCAGCCCCAGGAAAAAATGGAAACGAAAAGGTAGAATAAATCTGTTTCATGAACTAACACTACTAACGAAGAATTCAGCACTATAAAAGACTTAGAAAGGTTTTTGGTTAAGGAAAACCCACATTAAATTGTAAAAAAATACTCTCTGTAACTCAAGAAATGGCAAAATGTTCCATCCTTCTTGGGGAAAGTAGAACTCCAAGAAAAATTTCAAACCAAGATACAGAGACCCCAAAATAAAAAAATAAAATAAAATAAAATACTGCAAGAAAAAACAGTCCAGATGAACAAAGAGGAAACTTGCACGGATCTACTTACCAAGAATTGCTTTAAGCAGAAGCTATCTGGTACAAAAAAAAAAAAAACAGGAACCACAGGGGACTCACGGAATGGGTCTAGAGTCCTATATATAAGTGCGCGCTGATAAAAGAAAGGTTAAAGAGAAAAATATCTTAGCAAATCTATTTATACGGTGGTTCTGCTGTTGAAATATCTACAAGATCGAATCGTCTTGGCCGAGAAACAGAAGATGAATAATGTAATGGCTTTGCAAGATTTGTTTGCTGTGGCAGGTTTACTAAACCACGCGGCCGACTTTTTTTTGTCAAGAGTAGAAACAGATAAGATGTAATTGCTCGAGTTAGGTCAAGAAGAATGTATAAACTGACTTTATAATCTAAAAGAATGGAAATTCAAAAACAACGGAAATTCCAGATGTGTTAGAGACAAAAAAGCATCAAATTTTCCAAAAAAAAAAAAAAAAATTGCTCTAGGTATGTTGATGGCGCAAATATGTTCCAAATCCGAATTACATACGCAAATATGTTCCAAACCTTAATCACAATCTCTTTACGGGTGTGTTTGGATTTCTAATCAACTCTAATTGAGTGAAGTTTTTTTTGTTCCCTAATAATTCGGTAAATTTAGACATCATTTTTTTCCAAAAAAACAAGTTTGTGTCTCACTTTAACACCCTACTCTATATTGTGAACCTACTTAATCAATATATATATATATTATTTATAAAATAATATTATACACTAAAATCCAAAAAAATATTCTTTTACATACACAATCATTACACTATAAAACTTATATATTATTGATAAAATAATATTATACACTAAAATACAAAAAAAAAAAAAAAAATTCTTACACACACAATTATTACACCTATAAAACTTATATATTTAACCTCCACTTTTTTCAATATAAAATTTAATTTTAAAAAATTGGAGACAAAATTCTATTTGAGTGATAACTTGTTTCAAAAACACCATTTTTTTTTAATGTAATGAAAATTCAAACACACTCTAAATCTTCCCATTTGAAGGTGTATGTTCGCCTCCGAGCTTAACTGTGTACAGTAATTTTAAAAGAGAAACCTGTAAATATTTCTTGTATTATATTGCATTTTATCTATGTCCCTCCATGAGAATACTGGATTAAAAAAGGGGGAAGAGGGTGAAAATGCTAAGTAGAAACAAACAGAAATGCAGAATATAAATTATGATTGTTCTATTTTCTAAAAAGAGACAGCTGCTCAATGATAATATTACAAGATAGTACACTATGAACTTTTGAACATTTTATCTTTCTTTTCTTTTCCTTTTTGATAAATTAGAGTTCCCCTAGATTGAAGCTATAGCTACAATATGGATGGGCATGGATGGTACAAATACAACATTACATTCTAAAATAACAGCTCCTTGCCTGCCCCAAGTGACGAATCAATGTACTTGCAAATCCATGTTTTAAGCAATGAAATGGAGCAAACTGATGATGCTTAAAGAAATTTTCCATAAGTATTCACAGCTTCTTGAGAGTCTCCTCGAGTAGTTTCAGTCAGCAAATAAGGTAAAATGAGTGATGATATGGCTGAAAGAAAACTACATTTATAACTCTGATGGGATTTACGAGCAGTTCTCTTTTAAGCATATAGGAGAAAAATTTCAGAGTTATTATTATCTCTATATCTTCTGCTTTAAAACTTGCCGCAACTGGATTTTTTGACTTTCCATCCTGGCTTCCAAAAGTTTTGCTTTCAGACTGTTTTTCTGCGCGCTCCTTGGCCATTCAATGCACCCTTTCATACCTTTCGTGATGTGTGGATTTCCTGATTCAGGTGAGCTCCACTGTCCAGCCAAATCTGGTGGACTTAGACCATCTTGACCTGAACAGCGATCTGGCGAAATTAAAGCACCCCCATTGGAGAGTTTACCATTTGCAAGCCTTCCATTGATACCCTCCAAAGATATGATCTTGTAATTGTCCCCGTTGTTGGGGCAGGATGATCTCCAGAGCCTAGAGATGGAAGTTACCTTCTTGAGTTGTCTAGAAGGTATAGAGCAGACTTCACTGATCTCTGTAATAGGGGTCCCCTCATCTCCATTTCCTTCCCATCCTCTTGACACATCACTGTCACGGTGATTTTTATTGATAGATACATCACTCCCATCAGGTGAATAAATTGAACCCTGGTCATCAGGATGACTTACTGTTTCCCACTCGCTTCCCTCTTCATCTAAAGTGCCACTTTGGTCGATATATGCATCCGAATGCCTTTGAATAATATCTTTGTTGAATATTGCAGCTTCAGGACTGACTGTGTGCATTTTGGAGGCATGGCTTGCAGGGCTGTAAGGAACACATGGTTCTATCTGTCTCTCATTTGCATCCCCAAAATTGACATCCTCGAAGACAGAGAATATATCATCTGGATTTGGGGGCTCATAAGTGAATTCTCTAATATCCTGAATATTCACAGATGTTGCAGCTTGATGAAGGATCCCCGCCATTCTCAAATCCTCAGAATCTCGGCTTTCCCCTATTGAGCTCAGAAAAGATTCCAGATCAGTTATTAGCCTATTCATCTGACTGTACCTCTCTTCAAGTGCCACTTTTGCATCAACAAGCTTCATCTGAACCCGTTCCTCCCGCCAGACCTCTGCCATCTGCAACATCTTCCTCTCTTCATCCACTTCCTCCCTAAGTTTCATGGACTCCCTTTTCAATGCTTCAACTTCAGCCTTGTCTTCTGCAATTTCCTTAGCAAGTTCATCACATACTTCCTCTATCAATTCCCTAGCCTTCCGCTCTTTGTCATAGTCCTGCATATAGCACCTGGCTGACAACTTTGCCTCAGCCAACTCATTAACCAGCTTGGAATTAAGAATTTCCAGCCTTTGCCGAGTTTTCCTCTCCCTGCCCAAGTCAGATTTTATGTCATCAATAATTACACGAACTTTCTCATGTTCTCTGCTTCTCCATGCTGCTCTTTCCTCACCAAGTTTCTTCAGAAAGTGCTCAAGTTTCTTTTTTGAAGTCCGTCGTTCAGTTTCAAGTTCCTGAATTTGTGCACGAGCCTGCTCAAGTTCTGTCTCAAGAGCAGATATTACTGAAGCAGCTCTAGCTTCCTGATCAAGGAGCTTTCTCTGCCCATAATTTTGCTTCATGTCATCAGTTGTTGTCCACCCAACCGGATCCCATTTTGTCGCACCCTCCATTGCCAGATTGGAAAGTAGGAATGAAGATTCAATCTACAAATTTTTTTCA
Source organism: Marsdenia floribunda (assembly GCA_035583425.1). Lineage (NCBI taxonomy): Eukaryota > Viridiplantae > Streptophyta > Magnoliopsida > Gentianales > Apocynaceae > Marsdenia > Marsdenia floribunda. Next base: position 7,730,470 of record JAXGGT010000162.1, on the reverse strand, counting down.
AGTGCATAAAACACCAAAGGAGTTCATACTGGGGCATATTAGAAAATACAATAGCACGCAAACATAAACCCTGACTAAATTCAACAAATTTTGAGCTTTTCAAAAAGTCAAGATGTGGCAAATCAGGTCGTTATAGATAAAAAATTAAAAAGGAAGACTATCATAGTAGATAAGCAGTTGTTAACACTTTAAATTCAAACAGGAAGTTCATAATTACATTGCATGTCCCATATCTATATCAGTCCCTAAAAACTAGGCCTTCAAATTTCACAGTTGTCAGAATCAAGATTCACCTACTTCTTACCAGCCATTGACAATGTAAAGCATCAAAAATATTGTCAAATAAATGACATACCTTAGATAAAAACCCATCTCTTGGGCCAGAAACAGAACGGGGACTTTGCACCAAATCCTTGGAATCAGAATTATGGCTTTTACAACTATGATGACCATGAAAGTGGCCGCCAGCATGATTATTACCAGACTGCAAGGGTAAAATAAACAAGCAGCTGAGTTCCAAATTTTCAACAACTGGTAAAACTGAACTTCATTTACCTCCACAACCAACCACAATGATTTTCCTTTAGGTTCAAGGTTGTCAAAATTCAAGAAATTTAATGAATAATATTCTTAGAAAACTTGCATTTAACAGCCAAAAGAAGGATAATAAATGAAATGTAATTCGAATCTGAAAATTAAATGACTGACTGATAATTAAAGCTTGATAATAAATAGTCCTCAATTTTAACCAGGGGACCATTGAATCAGATGCACTAAAAGTTAAGCCCCAATTTTTTTAATAAACAAGTATCCATAGTAACCTTCTTGAACATAAACCAGATTTAATGAACTTATACCATCTAAGAATGTAGGGCGCCGATTTGATGATATTAAAATCGAAAACAATAATATTCCACATCAATTTATTGATCCATAAAGCACTTAATCTAACCATGTTTGTTTATAATTTTAATTCACCATCCCTTAAATGCTTTTGTAAAAAGAAAACCCTCTTTTAAGTGGAACCCTTTTGAATACACTACCTGAAACCCTAATCTTTCGCCGGCAGCTTGAACTTCCGGCAACTGCATTCTCCATATTCCAGCAGCAAGCTTCCTAGCAGAAACATACGTCTTCACTTTCCTGTTATTTCTCCGACCAAGCTCGGCCGGCAGTGACTCCTTCTCTTCCTCTTTACTAACTCCATTACTATCTCCACCTTCATCAAACTTCCATCGAAGTAAAGGAGTTTCTGGTCTGCTACTCCTTTTTCCACTTGCATCCTTCCTCAACCTCACTCCATTCCCGGAACCCTTACTTCTCCGACGAGGCGGCTTCCTTGACTGAACGGGTTTCTGTAAAAGATCTACCTCTGGCAAAGTATTCGGCAGCCTCGAAGATAAAACCGCCGAAACCTCAGTTTTCCCACCAGTGATCCTCATTGTCTCCCAGATTCAGCCATTACTCACACTCAACTCCAACCCACTCCTCCACGATGCATCACTACTGACTCCCAGCTTCTTCTCTGTGGACTCCAGATTCTTCTTTCCCAGGTGGTTCTCGGAGATGGGCTACGGTCAACGTGTGAGGGGGTGGAAGGGGGAGGTGGGGGACTGGTTTTTCGATCTCGAAGCAGTGAAGTGAAAAATGTGGTTTTCTTTCTTAGAGGAAGGGCAGGAAGGAGAGAATACGTATTTCTACAATTGTACGGTCAACATCTCCCAATTACATACGGGGGTATATATGATTGGAATGCGGTCCATGGATGGAGTCGAAACAACAATGTTGTTTGCTCTGGAATAAGGTAGTCTTCCATCCTTAGCTCTACAGTGCTTTGAGGTTAAATTAGTTTTCTCAAATCCACGCGCTGCACAACCGCGTAATGCTCATGCAAATTTATTCGGTACTAATCCAAAAAGGGCAAATTAGTAAATTTAAGCCTCTAAACAAATTTTGCATTTGGCATCGTTAGAAAATTTAAGATGATAAATTATATAAAACACTAACTACTAACTATGGCCTTAAATATTTAAAAAAATAAAATAAAATAAAATTAATCTCTTAATTAATTTTAATTATTTAAATTATGTTATGAAATATACATAATATGTATGTATATTAAATGTGGATATTCATAACCGCTCTCTCCCTTAAAATAAGATGAAGGATAGAGTCTTAATTGAACTCTTTATCCTCATTTAGTGCTACATGTAAGATATCATCTTACATTAATACTATCTTGTAATAACATGGTGTATGTTCCCTATATAAAGAGGGATGAGAAAAATATAAATAGGTGAAGTGGAAAAAAAAAAAAGAGTTACGGGAAGAAGAAAATAAAAGGAAAGAAAGAAAGAGAGAGAAAGGAATATTATATACAAATATAAGTATTCCAACAACTTTCCCATTTTCTTATATTTACTTTTTTAAGATTTATTGCTTATATTATTATTACTATTATTCTACTATATTGATATTTATATATCTCAATATATTTACAACATTTTAATCTAATAATTAAAGGAATTTTATCAAAATTTTATTCAAATAATCATTTTGTCCCTTAATAATCATGTACTTAAATTGTGTAAATATTTTTATGGAAAATTGGACATTTTAGTCCCCATTTTATTTTTATTTGGACGAATTAGTCCCTATATTTTTCTCTAAATTTTTTAGTCCTCAAATTAAAATAGATTAGATAAATAAGTCCTTATAACCATATTTTTACATATTTTTTTATGTCAAAAGTCACATAATTTGCATGTTTTTTTGAATGAGTAAAAATACTTTTATTTAATAGCACTTATAAATTGCATGAATTTGGCATAAAAAATAAGAAAAAATATGTTTAGAAGGACTTATTTATTCAATTAATTTTAATTTGGAGACTAAAAAAAATAAAGAAAAAATATAATGATTAATTCTTCCAAACGAAAATAAAATGGAGACTAAAATATCCAATTTTTTATATTTTTATTGACTAAAAATGTCAATTTAGACAATTAAAATTAGATAAAAAATTAATTTATTTAAAAAAAAATAGAACCAATTCGAATAGATTAAATCAAATAATTTTCTTTTAAAAAATAAAATGAAATTATTATTCTTTGTCCTTTTCCGGGTGGAACGTACGCTCCTGAGGCGCGCTTGGCTGAGACAGATTATTATTATTATTATTTTAAAAAAATGGATAAATATTTGGGGTGGGGGGGGGGGGTGGTTTTTGGGTGTCTACTGTCTAGTAATAAAAGAGCAAGACCTCGTCATTTTTTGAGATCTAATTGGTTCTGCTACGAAAAGGTATCCGAAGGGTGTTTCCACGTGTGTCCACTTTCACAAACACACGTGTCAAATCATGAAAAATCGTATCAATTATTATTATTACTATTTCTTTTTTTATGTAAGAAATGGTGTAATTATTGTTAGAGGAGTTGCCATATCCTAAATCTAACAGTTGATAATGATGATCATCACAATGGCTACTGGGTCAAATCAAAATATTGTAATTTTAGAGGGGGGGTTTGGATCAAAAAAGAATAATTAAATTTTAGAAGGCTCAAGATTGGATCTAGTCAATTAAATATTGCCATAAAGAAATAAATCAATATCGTAAAAAGAATTTGTTATCGATTAAATTATATTTTAGAATTTATTTAATTTATTTTTAATTTTAAGATAAAACATAAAGAAAGAAATCAATATCTTAAAAAAAATTTTGTTATCGATTAAATTATATTTTAGAATTTACTTAATTAATTTATTAAATTTTAAAACAGTTCATTGGTAACTGAGTTGCGCATTTATTTCTCTTTCCCTCACTAGCATTATCACAAGGAGATGGAGTACATCTGCAAAGTATTTATATGATTGTAACTTTCATTCTTGACAAAAATGGGACAATAAACTATCAAAAAACAAAAAAAATGGGACAATAATGTTTCATTGCCCATCCATCATATGCATTACTTGGACCCAACCAAAAAATCAAAGAAATAGGTCATAAATGATGCATAAAAAGGTGATAATCTTTCTTTCCTTTCCTTTTTTTTTTTTTTTTTTTGCAATGATCTGAATTTTTTTTTTTTTAAGACTTTTTCAAATTCGAAATAATCATAAGATGTGCTCCATTGCCTTAGGCGGGATTCGAACTCTCAATCTCATAGTTAAAAGACAAGATGAGCAATCAGCCAATCACCACGCTACACTTCATAGTTAAATTGTTACTAATTGAATTACGTTTTTTTTATAATAGAATCTCAATCACATACAAAAAAAAAAAAAAAAAAAAAAAAAGAGTGGGCGATGGCCCAATAATAATCTGTAGTTTTCCTATCTAACTAAAGCCCAGTGGGCTACACTTTTGGCAGGCGATGTTTTTTCTTCTTTCTCTTTTTTTTTTTTTTTTTTTTTTCTCATTTGATAATTGTTACGGGTGTACTTTAAATCTGAAGCTCCATTCCCTATACAAAAGCTTCGGTTCCTTCCGCGCTCCTTAAGGGGCACTCTGCGATCGGCACACAGTTGTTTTTGCTTTTCTTTTGCTTTCAATTTGTCTCCATCCATTATTCGTCATCAAGAAGTTTCAAGCATTTTTTTAACATGTGCATCTGAAACGGTATGTTTCTATGCTGTGCGAAAGAATTACTTAAGAGATCCCTAACTTAATTATTATTGGTTCTGTTTATTTCAGTAGTTGTTGAATGATTGTGTCTATGCAGGAATTTTAATTTAGATAGGTTGAATTTTATTTCTGTTTTGTAGGTGGATTTTTAAAATGTTTATATTCTGATCTGAAATTGGTGCATTTTGTTTCTTCCTCGAATTGAACACTGTACCGAGTAGCGAAATTGCAGAAAATTTTTGTCCAATTGCATTTTGCACCGACAAACCAATTAAAAAATTACTTCAAGATTTCTTGTTTTTTCTCTGCCAGAGTCGTGTAGAGGATTTGAAGGCTACAAGAGAAATTTATTTATTTATTTTAATGAAATTACCTTCTAGTTAAAAGGTTCTCTATTAAATGATTAATTTACTGTTTTTTTTAGACATTCTAGAAATTTATTTATTTATTATATTTACTTGTTAGAGGTTACTGAAACTAAGTATCCAGTAGTTTAGCATGTGTATTGAGGTAATAAATTTAATCTTCTAACTTGATTTAACATGGTCGCAAAAGCTGAAGGTATTGAGTTTTTGGAGTTTGAAAATAATTGATATTGTCCTTATTTGTTGATTATTATGTACATGTTAAAAAAAAAATTGTGATCCGTTCACACAAAGATTATTTTAGGAAGATAAATTTATGCTCCTTATACTTTTAGCTAGGTTTGTTTTCTATGAGACTTCAAATTTTGTTTACCAGTATTTTCCCATCTTAAAGACTAATTGAGTTTGCCCCAAATTGTTAAATCAACAAACTTCATTTCTGTTAGGTTTTATTTTTAGACAATCTATCTGATACTTATGATTTTCCATTGGTCTTTTTTTTTCCCCTAAATTGTTTTATCGATAACAAATATACACTCTACTTATTTCTCTTATACTATGTATATATATATATTGATGGAACCATACTATCAAGTTCTTGGCACTTAGATTATGTCAAAAAATACTTTGTATAGGCAATACGAAGTGAAAGACATTCAAGCGAGATCCCACAGCCAAAGTGTTGCAATATCAAAACAAAGAGGTCGAAGTCATTTTGATTGTATAAAGTGCTAAGTTGAAGACTTGGTTAAAAATAGGTTAGCAAGTTACTTTGATTTATTTAACACGCCGAGTTAAAGGCTTAGCTAAAAAAAAATTAAAATGATTCACTTCCATTTATACTGAGTGCCAAGTTAAAGATTTGGTCAAAAACAAATGAGCTTCACTTTGATTCATTTGAAGTGCGGAGTCAAAGACTTGGTTAAAAATAAACTAGTGATTTACTTCAATCCATTCAAAATGTCGAGTTGAAGACTTGGTTAGAACTAAACAAAAATCATTTATTTATTTAGAATGCCGAATTAAAGGCGGCCAAGTCAGACTATAAAATATGGAGCTAAAGGCTCGGTACAAAACACTTAGAATAAGAAAAATTAAAGCTTATAGATCAAAAGATTCTACATAGTCAATTATTAAGATTAGTTTCGATCCTCTCAGCGAAGTCAGTTGGGAGAGCAGGAAGTAGGTTCTAGAAGTTAGGCTGCGCCATGGGAGGATGGACCTAATTTGGAAGACCTTTCATCTGGTCATAGTCGCGAATCATGGCCATCTCATGTTTGTCAGTGGGGACATAAGCGGCGTTCGCCCTACTTGCGGGCTCCACCAGATCTCAATTGAACACCTAAAAAAGTTTTGTCCTCAAAATGGATGTGCAATTGCTTAACTATGTGGGTTGCCCCTCTCTCCAAGTATAGATTAGCCTGGTTTGCAAGGTCCTCTTGATACCGCTTGGATTGGCGAACAAACTCAATTTGACTCTCATGAAACTAGGGCGACCTCTACTCTGCCAGTTCCTTCAAGTCAGCAACGGTGGAGACAATCACATCATCCTAAGATTTCCTTACTTGGGCAAGGTCAGCCTCCAAGGCAGCAACTTTCTCCTTCATGATTTCTAGCTTCAAGTTGGCGTTCTCAAACTCTCGAGTCTTGGTATCTAAGTCGCGCACCAAACCTGCCTTCTCCTCTTCTAGTTGTCTTGCATGAGTCCAGAGATGAGCAGCCTCATCCCTCACCTTGAGCAACTGAGCATCACGCTTTGAGATAGCGACTCCAGCAGCACTCTAATCTAGGTCTGCCTTCTTCAACTTCTCCTCCAAAGAATAGACTTGCGCTAATGCATCATTTGCACATATTATTCTTTGGCAAAGTTAGCCTAGAAAGTGGCAACATACTCTTTGTCCCACTTAGATTCCTTCTTTTGCTGCTTGGCCAGGCAAACTCCCTTGAACAAATAACTAATATAAGAATTCACTTGCAAAAACACAAGGAAATGAGCCCAAGGAGAAAGGAATGATAATAAATAGGTAAAGTCAAAAGCCCACTTACCCTAGCCAATAGGCCACCCAGACGATTAGTGGCCTCATTCATGCTTTGCTCCTACTCACGGATGATTTGATAAGTTAAGGGGCAATGAGCTCACTTAATCACCATAGAGCCTAAACATGCTACCACGGGAGTTTTGTAAAATTGCAAGTTATTGAGCGGTAAAGTAGCACAAATGATCTCTCCCTCGAGCTCCTTAAAAGTAGAATAGGAGTTTGGCAAAACGAAGTCGTCTTTTAACTAGCATAGGGAGCCACCTGCAATATGAGAAGCCTCGTCACCAAGAGCTGAGGAAGGAGCCCTTAGTGATCAAGCAAGATTGTCAACATTTATCTCCCAATTCTGAGCTGGATAAGGGGCTACCTTGCCCATATAAGGGATGTAAGAAAAAGCACTCATACCTCGGTTCAGAACAGCCTCCTGAAGCCCCTCATCGCGGATTAGCCTCGAAGAGGGAGGCCTGGGGGCACACCCTCCTAATTAGGAACCTAAAGCTCGGGAGCTGAAAGATCATACTAGGGACTGGAGCTTGTTCAGCAGCGGCCTCAGGAATTGCGGGGTTCCCTACTCCTTCAATGTTTTAACGATACCGTACCAATGCCAACTACCCTCTTCCTGCTCGGCGCCTTCTGAGGTATAGCCGACTCAGGAGGTGCTAGGTCTTCCTTCAACTTGTCCCCCCTCTACATCAATAAGAGTAGCAGGGTCGGAGGGCAAGGAGCTAAGGTGGCCCTGCTTTAGTTTCCTGCCCTCATTGTGGCGGATAGCAACAAGTCAACGTCTATTTTGCCTGCAAAAAGTCAAGGAAAAATATGAAAAAAAAAAAAAATTACATCGTGTTAAATTAAAATGAGAACTCGCGAATGTCCACCTAGAGTCGGTTGACATCCAAGAGCGATGTCATTATTACAATATTGATACTCGCTAGAAAATACACCCCGGGGTGAAGGGTCCAAGTAAGGTTCTCATTCTTGACCTTGAACCCTAATTCCTTCTTCCGTTCAGTCTAGTGAGGATCCATCCCACACCAATCTAAGCTCACATGGGATAATAGGTCGAAATTCGAGTACACCTTTGATTGATTCACCGGTGACTCTCCTAAGTCTGCTTTCACTTTATCAACAAAAATCTTCTAGCTCGAGGTCAACATGGGGTCTTTGACATAAGTTGGTCATTTCCTCATCTTGCACATAAAGGGAGGAAAGGGGAAGCCCACCTTAGACTCTACCTAGACCTACTCTTCTTACTAATTAACTTTGTTGGGAGGGTGCTCGAATAGGGAAGGTTTATCGGCGCGAGGTCGAAAGGAAAGTGTACGGTATGTCCCATGACTTTGGACCCTTAGACTGGAAAAGTACATTTGGAGAAGGCATGGAGTAAGCTTTACTCCTAATCAACGACATGAAATTATCATCTACATCATCCAGCAAACAACATTGGGGTGCACTTGAGCAAGTTAGACTTGGGCATACAAGAGAAAATCAATAAAAGTTGGGTCCAAAGGAAAGCGGAGGCCAAAATCGTAGTGAGACAAGGGGAATGGAATGCAGTTTGGGGATAACTTAGCGACCTTAGGTTCTACGGATAGCCTGTAGCATCGGTGTCGGTGAGTAGGTCAAATATTAAGGCATTCACTTTGTCCTCAGTCAATATGTTAAACTTCAAGGAAAAGTTGCTTGGGGCGAGTGACCCCAGAGGCACTTCGACAAAAATTCCCTCAAGCACATAGCCTATTTAAAGGCAGGAAAACTAAGCGATGACACACATTCTCTCATGCGTATACCATTATTACCATAATGGATATACGTGCCATTGAAGAGACAATTTGAGTGGGCTACACCTGCATGCCCTATCTAATTTCCAAGATCAGCTAGGATCCACTTGGATGAACCCAATCAGATTCATTAAAGTGAGGGGCCACTAAACGATCAATGATGATTTGTCTGGTCACTTAAACAAGATTAAAGAGGCTAGTGTCAATCATCGTATTTATTAGATGCATTATCTCGCGAGCTCGAAGTTGAGCAGATAAAGGAGCATTAAAGTCAAATATTCTTCTTGTCTCTTTATTAGTCTAGATCCCAAATATTTATTAACAAACTAATGGGGTCTCCCCAAATAACATTTTATTATTATCATATGTAAATAGTACAAAGTAGGTAAGGAGCATTTAATGCGTGAATGACATGCTAATGTCTAATCTTCGTCAGCCTCCAAGAAAGTACAATTTATCGTTTCCATTATTTTTAATGGCTAGAAGCCATGTGTCCCGAGGGGAGTGATTTAGGCTTTCCCATGCGGGAATAAGCTCCCTAGCATCTAAAGGGAAAGAGGACTCTACTTATGAACAGATATAAGGTAAGAAAGAAGGAGAAAAGGGAGGTAAGTCCTACAACTAAAAGGCATACGTTCACTATTCATCATCTTCTTATCCAAACTTTCTCGCCCTATAATATCCTCTGCACTCTAAGGTCTCTTCACGTGTAACAAATGAAATCCCTACATTCTTTCTGATCATTTCGTCTAACTTGATTGTTAGAGAGTTTACCGGAGACCCTCTCTCTGTGTATACCTTTTGCAGGTATCTTGGGAGCGCGTAATATCTTCATTATGTACATTTGGAGATCAAATCTTATTGAAAAATTTTGTCCCGATAGTTGGTTCCGTTAACGGGAAACTACACTGTTTTTCCCTTTGTGAATGTTCTCTTAGTTAGCAATGAAACCCCTCATTTCTTTTTTCTCACTAGCTTGATATTCGTTCCCCTCGAGTTTCCTACTAGCAAAACTTTCCAAACGTAACATTAAGCATGGTGTCTAAGAGTCAACGTTCAGTTGCAAGGGATAAAAACCCTCCAATACACAGAGAAGTTTCTCCTGTATTGGAGATGCCCTATCAGAGACGATCGACAATAGAGAGTCTAGGAGTTTCTCCTCTAGATCTGAGAGAGCATTTGAACCAGAGAAGACCCTCTTCGAAGTCTACATCCAATCATCAAGCTAAGCAAGATACGTGTGAACTTCATGCAGAAATAGTATCTCTGAAAAAGGAATGAGCTCATGAAGTAGTACATGCAACTGAATGTAGAAATGCAAATGCTGGGCAAAATCTTACCCCTTCCTACTTTCGTGACTCAAAACAAGGGAATGAACCAACAGAAGAGCCGGTACACAGCAAAATGGTCAAGAGAGAAGAATAATCGAGGCTGAGTTAATCTTGACCTCGCCTGCAGGTTCCCCTTCCATCGTGAACTAGGAGTGAAGTGGGAGAGTCCCATTACTCCCCTCGACACCAAAAGACATAGTTGATCTTGGCAAAAGCTGCATCGAAAAGACCTCGCACTAAAAGGTTACCTGTTCTGACCTACCGACCAACATCAACTTAAAAGTGGTAGGTGGACATCGGCTCTTTCACTAGATGGATTCGCAAGGTTGCCATGGACTCTAATATCCAGTTATCTCAATTTGTCCTCTACACGAGAATATCCCAGCTCCAAGAGCATATATGTCTATACATGTTAGTCATGGGTTTAATCACCAGTGATGAAGTTTACTTGTGCAAAGCTTTCCCTAGTACCCTATCTGAAAAGGCCACACACGAAAAAAATAGGTAAGAGCCTTTTCGTCTTTGATAAGGTGTCTCTAGTACGAGAGAAGCTTCTCTGTGTATTAGAGGGTTTTTATCCTTCACAACAGAACATTGTGAGTGACCCTTAGACACCATATTGGATGTTACGTTTGGGAAGTTTTGCTAATATAAAACTCGAGAAGAACGAAAATCAAGCTTGAGAGAAAAAAGAAACAAGGGATTTCACTGCTAGCTAAAGAACGTTCACAAAAGGGGAAAACAATGTAGTTTCCCGGTAACAGAACTAACTGATCGGGACAAAGTTTTCTAATTAGATTTGATCTCCAAATATGTAGGATGAAGAGGTTAACCCACGCTCCCAAAATACCTGCAAAAGATCTACACACAGAGAGGGTCTCTGGTAGACTATTCGATGGTAAAGTTAGTCAAAATTATCAAAAAGAGTTTAGGAGTTTCAACCATTATACGTGAAAAAATCCTAGAGTATAGAGGATATTCTGGGGAGAGAAAGTTTGGAGAAGAATATGATGAATAGTGAACGTGTACCTTTTAGTTGGATGACTTATCCCCCTTTTTTCTCCCTCTTTCTTACCTTATATCTACTGATAAGTGGAGTTCTCTTTCCCTTTAGATGTTAGGGTGCTTATCCCTGCGTGGGAAAAAGCTTAATCACTCCCCTCATAACACATGGCTTTTAGCCGTTGAAAATAATAGGAAAGGTAAATTGTACTTTCTTGAAGGCTGACGGAAACTAGACATTAACATGTCTTTCATGCATTAAATGTTTCTTACCCACTTTGTACTATTTACGTATGATAATACTAACAACATATTATCGAACCCCATTAATTCCTTAATGAATATTTAGGATCCGAGCTAATAAATAGACAAAGAGAATGTCTGACTTTAATGCTCCTTCATTTACTCGACTTCGACCTCACAAGATGATGCATCTAATAAATACAGTGCTTGACATTTAACCTCCATCTTATTTAAGTGACTAAACAAATCATCATAGACCGTTCAATATATATATATATATATATATTTACATTAAGGCTTGTTGATCCAATTCAAACTTAAAACTTTATGTTTAGAAAAACTAGCTCTCAGATTTTGACTAATGTTTATACAAGTATAGAGAACTCATTAGAGAATGGTATTGTTTGTTGAATATTTTTGAAGTTTAACAATCTGTTTATTTACCATTACCAAAATTGCAAGAAGACATGAATACTCAGAGCCAAGCTAACCATCTCTACTATTGTTCTTGTGGATCATTAGTTCTCGGAGTCACATTCCATCAAATCAACTGAAGTCACAATCAGATCCTCAATCACTAATGAAAACTTGGTTGATTATTACCAACAAAACATTTTAGGTCAACCTACAAAGTGCCCGGAGTATGAGAACAAATAGAATGTTGGTTTCCTTGGTAGGCAAAAAGACTAAGAGTAATAAATTTTTTGCTTGAAAGGAGTATGTAATCGGGGATTATTTTTACTCAAAATTTCAAATGTGATTAATGAAAATGCATATTATTTTTTATGCTTACTTTGTTGAGTCATACTCCTTGTGAAATGTTAGATTAGAACTTCTTGTCTATTGCTTCCTTATCTTGAAAAGTAGTGTACGTAATTTGTTCTCTTTTTTTGGTAAATAAGTAGTAGTGTACGTAATTGCAACACTATTAAATTATCAAAATAATAACAATAACAATGAACAGAAAATAACTTTACAAGACTCTTAAGTAGTGAAGGCTACTTACAACTATTCAAATTTCAAATTTAATGACAAATAGATCATGTTCCATCAAAGACTTTGCCTATGTGGGAGACTTTCCACAAGCCGCATAGCAAGGTAGTCAATACACTAAAATTGGACTACATTTACTTATTGTGGCATACTCCAGCTCTGCCTCTTACTCTTCTTAAAGTTGATTAGTCAACAAGACAGTCGTGCTCCACTAATATCTTGGTGGGAAATTAAACTCATATAAATGAGAAATTCACGTTTGTCAGTGAATATACGTGGAGACCATGCAGTAATTCACACACAGTAAAAAGACAGATGTAATATCAAGGAAAAGACACGAAAGGTGTATTATATTCTCGCTCTCTTATATAAGGAGACTTACTGTGAAAGATAAAAAAAAAAAAAAAAAACGATTCCTGACATGCAAGATACATTAAAAAAAAATTACTTACTCTGTTCTTTCTTTCGTTCTCGTTGTCATATATCTACTTTGGAAATATTACTAATTTAATCATCGGGGACACCCCTCTCCGTTTTGAACTTGTTTGCAGGAATAGCATTTCTGGATGTTTGCATGCATAGAAGATGGTTCATATTCATTTAATTGTTAATTACATTTATTGATATACGTATCAAACTTTTGAATTATCAGTTTAGTTTCGTTACCAGGAAATTGACTTGAAAGCCATATATCTAGAAAGTCTGTTTTGAGTATATAACTTTCACATTTTCCCGTTTGGGTTTCTTCTTATGGCACAACAATCATTTCATCCATCTTCATCCCGAAGAAGTCAACAAGTTGCTGAAGAAGCACAAGGCCAGAGGCCAGTCGAACAAGCTTCATTGACTACATCAAGACG
>JAXGGT010000162.1:7686474-7697210 GCA_035583425.1 Marsdenia floribunda | reverse complement strand
TTTCGAGCATCTGAAAAAGATTCAGTAGATCAAGGTAAATTTATCAGGGGGATAGAAATAAGTTCTCCCTTGAGAGAATGATTGCTTGGAAACATTAAATGTAGAACATGGATCTCATATCTGTCGCCTTTATACAAACCCCTTCATATGGGAAAGAACTAATAAAAACTAATAATTATAAAAATAAATTAATTTTTCCCATTTATATATCAGAAAAACTGCCAATTTGAAGAACAAAGAGAACAACTTTTGCCACAAATCAGCTCTCCTAAATGGTAAAAAATTCAAAAAAAATTAATAGGCCCTCCTAAAGAATAGAGGGCTGATGATCATGCAAATACCTTCAGAGAAACACTTGTCTACTACATAACATCTGTTGTTACATTTGGATATAAATGAAGATGCAGTATACACTCAACCCCGACCCTTCTTATTTCTCTTTTACTTCCCTATACCCAACCCAAGGTGGCAGTTGAAAGAAATCAGCAAATTCAAATGAAAATGCAAAGTACATTTTAACTCCTCGTCCATAATTATAAATAGAAATATAATCACATACTCAGAAGCTGTTCTTCGTTACAAATTTACCTTTCTTGATGGCCGACCTGAGGTAACTCTGTTTTTCCTGGATTTCCCTCCTTTTGTGACAACTTTTTTGAGTCAAAAATACTTGCACCGATGACAGCTTATTTGGGGTTAGGATCGCTTCCCACTTCCCACCATGGCTAAAGATGTCACCTTTTCTTCGGTTTGAATAGCGATAGCTTCCTGCTTCCTGCCATAGCTAAAGATCCATCCCTTTTTTCACCGAATATGTATGTATAATGTTTTTTTTTTTTTTTAAAAGACTAACGGTGATTTGACAGAAAATTTAACTGCAAAGACCAATGTCACACAATCACTCATAGTTGGGGGACCAATGTCACCAAAAAAATAGTTCAGGGACCAATGTCACCAAATGGCGATAGTTTGGGGACTATTTATGCCAATTTGGAGCCAAGTTTTTCATCGATCGGGTCCATTTGGAGCCCCCACAGAAATTCGAAACCAACGCGCACACAAATGAACCGATGAATCCAGAAAGTCTCCTTCAACCTCTTCCGACCTATACACAGAAATGCTCCACCGGCTGCCGGGTTCTTGATCGGTTCCTCGCTGGAGGCATCCCCAACAATTCAATCACCGAAATAGTAGCAGAGAGCGGTTGTGGGAAGACCCAAATCTCTCTCCAACTCCTTTTCTCCGTTCAATATCCAATCTCTCGAGGTGGCCTCTCTGCCTCAGCTCTTTACCTCCATTCTGAGTTCCCTTTCCCCTTCCGTCGCCTTCGTCAACTAGCCATTGCCCACCCTGATCTTTCCAAACCACTTGACAATATTCTTGTCCATCCTTTGAGAGAGGCAGACGACCTGCTCGATTTATTGCCACGCATTGATTCTCTCCTTGTAAAACCACCACCGCAGACCCGTTTTCCTATTAAGCTTATTGTTATAGATTCCATAGCAGCTTTGTTCCGTTCTGAATTTGATAACAGCTTGAGTGATTTAAAGAAGCGGTCGAGTTTGTTTTTCAAGATTTCAAGCAAATTGAAGGCACAGGCAATGCAATTTGGGTTGGCTGTTGTGGTAACAAATCAGGTTGTTGATAGTCTGGACTCATCAGATGGATTGAGGATTGGGAATTCGAGGTGTTTGTATTCTTCTGGGAGGAAGGTCTGTGCAGCTCTTGGGTTGTCGTGGGCTAATTGTGTTAATACAAGGCTGTTTCTATCAAGGAGTGAGGAGAAAGTTGTAGAGGATGAGGATTGTGACCTAGCAATTACAACAGCGAGGAGATTTATCAGTGTAGTTTTCTCACCTCCCTTGCCTGACTCATCTTGCCAGTATCTTATTGCAAGAGAAGGGGTCTTTGGGGTTAACAGATAGCAGTTAGGCATCTGTTTTCAAAACTCATGATGGGGAATGTGTATTCATGGATGTGAGAGAATGGAGGTAATACATTATTTCCCATGTATTATTTTATTGTTTAGAATATGTAAATGTTCTCTCTTGTAGTAATTTTTCTTGGTAAATTTGAAAATGAAATTTCACTGCTTTTAATTTTAATCTTCATTTGCTGTTGTTTTTACATTTGAGTCGAATCACCAAATTTTATTTTTGCCATTGATCTTTTACATCTTTTTTCATTCTCACCTTATCTTAGCTACTATCCTCAACTACTATGATAATAGAATCATCTTCAAGATTTCTGTGTCCTTCATTGTCCCTTGCTGTAAAAAGGAGAGCCTGTGAAGATAGGCAAGCAATAGAAAGACCTGAAAAAAAAAAAAAAAAAAAATCTCAGTAGGGATAATGGCATCCAATCTCTTTCTAAACAGGACACATAAAAAAGACCTAATTTACTAAAATCTACCATGTTAGAAACCTTAAAAATAAAAAAATAAAAAATAAAAAAAAGTCTAAAATTAATGTTGATCATAAATGTTTAAGACTCAATCCATTAATAATTCAAAATTTAATATTCCTAAAATATTAAAATAAAATTAAAATTTGAAAAGAAAAATATAAATATAAAAGAGATTAAATAAAATAATAATCATAAAAAAAAAAAAAAAAAGAGTTTTGCAGAGTATAATAAAATGATGTGGTTATGATTGAAAAATTTTATAGCAAGAAGTTGTTTGTCAAAACTTCTATATTGTATATTTATTTAGCAAGTTATTCTCACGTGTTTATTTACGGTTTTTTTTTTTTTTTTTGGTACGAAAGAAAATATATATTACTTAAAAGGAAGCACCATAGTTATTACAAGTCGTAGAGGAAATAGTTCTGGGAAACGGAGTGCTTCGGCTATCCCTTTGAAATAGCAAAATAGAAAAATCAGAAGGGTCAAAAAAGAAGTTCAGGTCCTCCCTTGTTGAAAGTGCAGATTTCGTTGGTCAGAAGAGTCAGCTGTGTGTGTGTGTTGTTCGTGTCTGTTTATTTTTAGTCAGGAAAGTCAGCTACTGGATAGGATTTAGCAGGTCAAAAGTTCTGGTCAAATTCTCGCAAGGGTAGTTTGATCTGGACAGAAAAGTCAGCTCCAATGGTCATATTACCCTGCCTCACAAACTTCCTGGGTGCGGGGAGTATACGGGCCGAAGTTGTACCATTAATATTCTTAATGCTAACATTCTTCTCGAGGAAAACATGTAACATAACAATAGAAGATGCAACAACCAGAAATACCATGGCTAAGACAAGATAGTAAAGAGTTTCTTTAGATTGGTAATAACCTGTTTATAAAGTAGAAAGACATGGTAGTTAAAGGTCTAAAAGCAAGTATCAATTTTAAGTTCTTCGACGTTTTCATGGCAATCTTTGTCTACACTACATGATGCTTTTTTGGACATTTATCTACAATTACAAAGGCCTGCATCTGCATTTCAAATGAAAACCCAAAAAGGGAACTCTAATTTGTGCCATGAGTGATAATCTTCGTGTGTCGATATTGTGATGCCCACGGTAGTATTCTGGAGGCCGTTTAGTAAAACCTTAAATAAGTATCTGCAAATTAAATGAACAGTAATTTTAAGATTTCAGTGCCAACAATAACACACACTAATATAAAACTGCTAAATAGTTCCTTAAAAGTAAGAAAAGTAGTGTGTAATACAAGAGCACCAATGTTTTCCTTAGAAGCTTCTTTTAGGATGCTTCATGTATTGGCAAAATTTACAAATTCTGTGTCATATGATATCAATCTACTTGAATGCTAAAACAATAGAAACTCCTGAAGAGCTTGCTTTGTCACTGGATTTACAAGAAAGTTGATTTATTCATTAAAGAAAATGGATACGAGGAAGTCGTCCAAGAACATGCATTTTGGTGCATACGTGATTTCTAGTAGGTTAAAAGATGGATAGACCAACTTTAAATACTCCCTAACACGGTGCATATGAATGTGAAAATCCCAACAAAATTTCAAATAATTCAATGTAAATAGAACAGAAATCAAGAATACCATACTAGTACTGTCATACTCGAGACAATACCACTTATCTTTTTATGCAGTTATATGTTACTTGCCAGCAAGAAAAGCAATGTACATGTTAGAAGTAGAAATGGCTATTAGTTTACCTCTTGTGGGCTCTCTCGATCAATAGGATTTGAAGCTCTTAAGTTGAGTAGACTAGAAAAGGTACTGCAGAAGCACAGCACAAAATTTTTAGTAAGGCTAGCAAAAGATGAGACTCAAATACATTATCAGCATTTAAATTTTTCTTGATTCTTTTTTAGCTCACAAAGTAAGAATTACTCAATTGATCTTATCAGTAACATAATAAAGATTTGATGCCAACAATCCTAAGCAAAAAAAAAAAAAAAAAAATGGAAACAAAACCCCCATTTGAGACAGTTAAACAATCACCAAGTTTTAGGGTATCCAAAAATGGGATTCAATAAATACGAACACTAAACATTAACTCATCTAACGCTTTAAATTACTGCAAGATAATATGAGTACGGATGCTTTACACATCAGATTAAAGGCAAGAACTTACCAATGAGAAAAATAGCTAGCATGAAAACAAGCCGGAAGCGGGTCGAACGAGTGATTCTAATAATTGGCTGTATATGTAATTGTCTCTGACTTCTGGTCACCCGTCCAAACAACTGCAGGCAAATAAGCAGTAAGCCAGTAACAAAATATTATACAACACAACCTAAGCCAAGTGAAGGTGTTCAGTCAATTTTTAATGATTCAATGCAATTAAAGCTTCCTTGACCAGAATGTGGAAAAAAAATTCCAGGATAAGCAGAAAACATGTTGAAAAACAAATAAAAGAATATTAACATTTGGTGTTCAGTCAATTTTTAATGATTAAATGCAATTAAAGCTTCCTTGACCAGAATGTGGGAAAAAAATTCCAGGATAAGCAGAAAACATGTTGAAAAAGAAATAAAAGAATCCATAAAAATCAAAGAAATAAAAGAATATTAACATTTGCTCCTATGCAATAAAAGTAGAATAAAATACAAGAAAAGAAACCTTCCTTCCTTCCTTTACCAAAATAAATTAACAAGTATAACCTTCAAGAGTATATGCACACCTGATTGAAGCAATGCAGCCTGCTCAGCTGAGAGTAACCTAAGATTCCTGCCTTTGCCTGAGTAGAATCTTCACTGTTCTGTCTCCAGAAATGAGACTTAGACCCCTTCTCCTTGGGTGTCGCCTCCATGTCCAAATGTGATGTTTTTTCTTGTTCATTTCCATCATTGATCACAATGACCAGCGAATCTAAATCTGGTGAACTTGCTCTATGGGTATTATGCAATCTATCAGATTGACAAAAAATATCTCTTGATCTAGGACTTTGTTTGATATCTTGGTTAACAGTGCAGACACTATCTGTGTTTGAACCACTTCCGAAACTGGTCTGATCTCTTTCAGCAACAGAATTCGAATTCTTTCTCACACTTCGTTTTTGTGGAGACCCTGTCATGCAAGCTCCAAGCTTGGCATCTCCATCATTAGTACTCTTTGAACTACTGAGAGACCCAGAAAGAAACAGAGCTAGGTCATCACGTTCTGTTTCATCTAAATCTACCCATCGAAGTGGTTGCTTTCCATCATCAAACGATTCCCTTAGTGCTTCTTCAACACTGGAAATTTGTCCTTCAATGACAGAAACAAATTGCCTATGCCTAGTCATTGTTAATTCATCAGCCCGGGTTCTGTAGCTCAACCTAACAGCTCTTTCAAACTCTTCAAGCTGATGATGCACCAAGAGTACAGAAGTTAGGCTTACTAACTGATCACCATATGTGGTGATGCAAAATAAACAGAAACAGAAAATATGCAACAATATCCATTGAGACCTTAAGAACAAAAACTAGTTCGATACTGTGGCAAAATAAGTAGCTAGTGCAGAACATGAGCTAACCTGCCACTTTGCAGTGCCTAGAGCCATTTGAAGTTCCCTAGTAAGATCATCCCACAACTGATGTCTTAGCCCTTCTTTCTTCTCTCTTAGCCACGTCCTAAAAGCGGACTCCATTCTGGAAAGAAAAGATGTAAAATGAGAAAAGCATTCATTTGCTCTATCTATACCAAAAACAAGAGAGCTATTAAACAGTATAAAATTTTGACTTAAAACTAGTATGACAATAAAGATTGAAACTTTACCAACACAAACACTGTCTTCAGAATCCAACATCAAGCTAGAGAAATCATATACAAAGAAGATTTCATACCTAAACTCGAGTTCCTACTACTACTCAGCGTAGACACCAAAACATTCAAAATTTCTTAAAACATTAAGAACTCATGAACCCATAAAACAATTAGACAATACCCCTAAATTAAGACCCCTCAAAAAAAAAAAAAAAAAAATTGAAAATTTGATATTATAAAGGAGAAACAAGCCAACCCAGATGTAAATAGAAGAAAAACATAAGACATCACTTACATATCGGCTGAACGCTGAACTTCCTCGGCTGCAGAAAAGAAAGTATCTTTTTGCCATAGATCAAAACTATTGGCAACCAACATCTCTATTTCCCTAAAAAGAAAAAAACAGGAAAATTTCCCCCTTATTTTTTTCACCGCACAAACAAAGAAACAGAATCCCAATCAACAAAAGAATTCCTTTTTATCTAAATATTTTTGTATACAATCAACAACCTTTTGCTTGTTCAACAGCACAAAATAAAAAAGCAGAAGTTCTGCGAACAAGTTTTCTCTCCTCCCCTCCTTAGGCTTCTGGGCAAAGGGAAAGCAAAGGAGAGAGAGAGAGAGAGAGAGGAGAGAGAAAGGAAGCAAGAAATCCAAGTAGGCAACAGAAGGAGAGAGAATGACGAATGTTTTTCTTACCCTTCTTTATATCTGCAAAAATATGCTTTCTCCTCGTTTCTTCTTTTATTTTATTAATTATTATTATTATTAGGAAGTGTTTATTCATTTATTACCTTTTTTTTTAAAAAGAAATTCATTTATCATCTTTCCCCATTGTTTTTCGATAACCTTAAAAAAAATATATGATTATAAATTAGAAATCGTTCTATGACGTGGCGTCTTGGTAGTGGTTTAAAGAATGTTGGTTTTGAGGTGGAGTTTCTATGGGATTCTACCTCAAGTAAAGGTTTTTTTTTCTTTTTTTTTGAGGTGGTGTTGTAGGTCTTTTCGGCTTGAATTGATCCATTCAAAGAGATCCAACAATGTGGATAAACCCACACTTATATTTCGAATTGTAAAATATCTGAATGAGATTTAAATTTTTAATTTTTTGATAAGTTAAGAGGTAAGAAAAAGATTCCTAAATTAAAATGTCTGAAAAAAAGAATTTCAAAACCTCAAAGGAAAGGTAATAAATACAAAAATTTAACCCCAAAAAAAAAGAGCAAAAAGGAAAAAGGGAGGGAAGAGAGAGAAAGAGAGAGTGGGAAGTCAAAAAGAGGCGTCGGCGGGTTGCAGAGAAGAAAGGGACAAAAGAGAAGAAAAGAAGGGTGAGTTGGGAATTGAATGATAAGTGGATATGCCCACACACACGCAGGTGGTACATGCGCTGTTCGTCATACATTATACAGCAAAGCAAAGCAAAGCCGAACCGGGTCCACATTTTCCCAACCAAAACCCAACTGCAATTTTAATGCCATGTGTACCCCCTGCCCCTACCCGCTCCATATATTTACTTCTCACATTTTGTTAAAATTGAGATTTTTTTTTTTTAATTGTCAATTAATTTATTCAATATTTATATAATAATTATTCTACAATTTATAAGTATAAATTAAAATTATTTCACTAACTCTGAATTACACAGACTTATCTATTTAAGTATTTATAATCTTGTTATTGAATTTTACCTGTCTTACTTACATGTAAATATTATTGACTCTTTTTTTTTTTTTCACCAGAAAAAAAAAAAAAAAAACATAATGTTTATATTTATTATAACTTTATTAAATGAAAAAATAAGGAAATAGGGGAGAGAGAGAGGGAAAAAAAACACAATTTTTTTTTTTTTTTTTGTTTGCATAATTTATTCAACGGTTGGTGGCTGTCTAATTTCAGTCACGAGTATTTTATGTTGGATTCTTAAATGGATAATAATATTACTATTATTCAGTCACTACCTGAGGTGGTATTTACTAACCTCAATTATTAATGTTAGGAGTTCGAATTCTATATATATATATATATATATATATATATATATTATTTATTACTCTAGTGGAATATATATAAAAATATTATTATTATTCTAAATCTATACAACAAAATTTATAATCATTTAAAATTTAATATTAGAATTTATTTTTCAAAAAATATATACTCAACTCAAGTCGAAATTAGTTTGAATATAAATATGATTTTAAATGTGTCACTTAGAATTAGGACTCACATAGAATAGTTGGTATAATAAATTAAAAAATACTATTATTCCAAATCCATACAGCAAAATATAGGCCATATCACCTTCTTTTTTTTTCTTTTTTTTTTTAAAAAAAACATTTATTTTCTTTTACTTAAATTTAATAGCTAAATTTTTTATTATTATAAGTTTATGTATCTCAAAATTAACAATTTAAAAAGTTATAAATAAATATAAAAAAATTGTTTTGTACTATATAGAAAATTTAATGATCAATTTTATATAAGATAAAAAGTATACTTTTTTTTTTTTGGTAGGTAAAATAAAAATTATACTGACTAAATATAACAATTTAGTTAAAATTAATATAACAAAAAGAACAAAACTTCCAATTTTAATGACATTAAAGGAAGAAAATAAGTTTTACTATATATAATATATATATATAAAAAGATAAAATTTAACTTTTTCCTTTTTCATTATTCCCCTTCATTTCTATTTTACGAGCCAATTTAGATATATATATATATATACATACATATCAAGATCAATTCTTGAAAAAAGACAAAAGATATGATGAATATTAATTAATAAGGTTGTACTGATTTTGAGACTTATAATTTTTGTTGTCCAAACAGAAGCTGATCAGAAGAATCTTTATGTGCATGTCAAAGAAGGAGATTCCCATTATTGCAAATTTTGTCCACCCGGTTGTTGTTGCATTGCCAAAAAATCGAAAGTTTGGTAGCACCCCCCAAAAATTGAGAAAAAATAGTGTGACTCTTTTTACTTAAATATTTTTACCTTATTTATTAAATAAAGGTATTGAGTTCAAATCTCATTAGGGATGGTCCTATATCGTTATTTAACTATGTGCTGGAGTTTTGAGAGTCTTCCCATAGATTTTTCTTAAATTTTTTTTTCTCATTTAACCTCTCGGTAAGGAGGCATTTTATAGGGTTCGTGAGCACACGAGAGGCACCTTTAAGCCACACCACATCAGACTAATTCCCCTCTGTACTGGGTTAGGCGATAAAGGGGTAAGTGCTGGTCAAATTGGTATCTTTATTCCTATGGTTTGAATACGAGATCTCTGGTTAAGGGATGAGAGTGGTGAATAACTCACATCAACCAAGTTTAGTTAATTATTCTTAAATTAGTCAATAAAAATATTGGTTTAAGCTCTCCCAAAATTACTTTATTTACTAATTGAGTTATGTCTATCAAATTTTAAATATTTAATTAAATGGGCAGATAATTATATATATATATATATATATTGAAATTCCTTTTGAAGGAAGAATTATTTCTGTCCCCAAAGAAAAAAAAAAAAAAATGAAAATATGAAGATATGCTGTGGGATTTTGATGACTGTGAAGCAATTAACAAAAAATTTTAAAAAAAGATTTCTTTTTTATCCGTAAAACGAATTAAATTAATCTACCAATCAAATTTATTCTGACTAATGGAAAAAATTCACACACACACACATATATATATAATCTAATGAAGAGACGGAGTCAAAATATTGCAGCCATCAACAGATTATTCCTTTCCTTCGGCCACCATTGAAAATTCCCCCTCTTCCCAATATTTTCCATTTTCTTTTCTTCTTATTTATTTATTTTTTTTTCCTTCTTTCTTACACGTGTCACTAAAATATTGAATATAGTAAAATCATTTAACTCCTGCTATAAATAGATTAAAAAAACTTTACCTTTACAATCAGCATCATTTTTTTTTTTTTTTTCTCTAACGTAATTTAAATTCATGATTTCTTGAATCATAAGGCAAGTTTGACACCAATTGAGTTACATCTTCTTATCACTTCTATCCCATCTTAACTTTATTTATTTATCATTTTTTTTTTATCCCAAAGTTAAAAAAATTAAAAAATTTTACCCCATCTTAACTTTCTTTTTCCCAAAAAAATTAAAATACAAAATTAGAATTTCCTCCCATTTTTCAAAGCTAAGATTATTTGGAAAAAAAAAAAAAAAAAAAGAAAAGAAAAAAAAGAAAGAAAGAACTAAACAAATGGACCCTTATTTAGTTGTTGAGGATGTCACATTAGATTATTTGTCATAACCACTATGGTAGTCGAGTCACAACCCACATTAGATTAACAAACAAGGAAATCTTCTATTAATATCAATCACTATTTATATTATTTAAGATACTTATTCTTTTTTTCTTTTTTTTTTTAAATTTATCTCAGCCATTAAATTATTTGCTTTCTATAGATATATATATATATGGAAAATTGGCCATTTTAGTCCCCATACTAATTTCGTTTGGACAAAGGAGTCCCTATTTTTTATTTTTGGACAAACGAATCCCCATTCTTTTTTTATTTGGACAAAGGGGTCCCTTTTAACTAATT
>JAXGGT010000162.1:7675438-7686374 GCA_035583425.1 Marsdenia floribunda | reverse complement strand
CACTGGCATTAGCTGCACCATTTGTATCTTCATGTGAAATTTGGAAGACAATTGCAATTTCAGGATGTTTTTCAGTTTTATTGATTTTCAGTACTTGCTATCCTTGCCTGCCTAGACGTTATATTTTGCTATAAGATCTGTTAGGCTACCTTTTTCTTCTCATTTGAATTGGACTCTTCTGATCTTCATTTTTTGGGGGTTAGATTATCTGATTACCTAGATTCAACTGAACTTTCCACAAATAGAACATCATGATCTTGAATTTTCAGAACACAAGTAGCTTTCCACAGGAATATTGTCAGTCTTGGGTGCATAGTAGTCTTCTTTGCTCTTTCTTCTGATCTCGCTTTGTTTCTCTTTCAACAATTATATATACTTCCTCATTTGATTTCCTTGTCAAACTATTTTGCCTACACCACCATAGCGAAAATGAGAATGGGTAACATAAGAAACTTCAACTGCTAAAGCAGGCCAACAATCGAACTGTACCCCTTATATGCTGATCTAAGCTGTCCATGATAGAATATACAATGTCAGCCTTATTGCCAGTTCTATTTCTTGCAACAAACAAGTGTACTTCATTATTCATTTCAATCCAACTACACCCTGCTTCTTTAACAATCCCATTCTTTTCCATTTTTTCCCTGACCTTCTTTACATCAGGCCACATACCTCGAGATGCAAATATGTTTGAAAGTAAGGTATATGACCCACTATCCTTCGGGTCAATTTTAATTGCCATTTCTGCTGCGTGTTCAGCCATTTCAACATCACCGGCTAATCTACATGCACTGAGCAAACTTCTCCATACCATGGCCGCTGGTTGTCTTGGCATATTCTCTATGAACTCCCTTGCTTCATACAATCTACCAGATCGGCCCAAGAGAGAAACCATACAAGCATAGTGTTCTGATCCTGGCACAATCCCAGAGCTGGACATGGACTTGAAATAACAAAACCCTTCTTCTACAAGCCCTGCATGGCTACAAGCTGATAGCACCCCAACAAAACTGATATAGTTTGGTTTTATTCCAGTCTTTATCATTTCCTCAAACACGTTCAGAGCTTCTTGAGCTTCTCCATGCTGTGAATATGTTGTTATCATCACATTCCAACATGCAACGTCTGTTACATTAGCCAAGTCAAACAATTTTCGCGCATCTCTGACACTTCCACACTTAGCATACATATCCAAAAGTGCATTAATCACATATGAATCAGAGTCCAGACCTATCTTTATGACCTGACTGTGGATCTGGAGACCGTGGGTGAGACTTGCAAGGTTACTAGAAGCTGTAAATAAGGCAACAAATGTGTATTCATTTGCATTCAATCCTGAGAGTTGTAATTCCAAATATAGCCTGAAGGCATCCTCATTTTCTGACTGTTGAACATACCCGGATATCATAGTGTTCCATGCTACTATATCTTTCTCATCTATTTCATCAAAGACCAGCTTTGCATCTCTAAAAAATGAGCACTTGGAGTAGACATCTATTAAAGCACTACCAGCAAATGTGTCAAAACAGAAACCATATTTCATGATGAGAGCATGAAGTTGCTTGCTCAATTCCACTGCTGTTACTGAAGCCGACAGACCAAGAAGGCTAACATAAGTTAAGAGGCTTGGTGGTATTATACTAAGCCTCATTTTGTTAAAGAGATTAAATGCTTCATACAACATTCCCTGTCTTGAGTATGCTTCCATTAATGCATTATAAGAGATGACACTGTAGTCAGTCATAGAATAAAAAATTCTTCTTGCATCAACCAGTGAACTACACTTTGAATACATGTCAATTAAACCAGTTTGCACAAACTCATCTGAGTCAAGATTTAACTTCAGGGCATAAGCATGAACTTGTCTACCCTGCTCTAGAGCTATAAGTGAACTACAGGAGGTAAGGATACCGCTACAAGCATAGCCATCTGGTTTCAAACCGAGTTTCCTCATTTCTGAAAATAGATCCAAGGCATCCCAATGAAAGGAACACTGCATGTACCCAGAAATCATCGTGGTCCAAGAAATAACATTCTTAACCAACATTTGATCAAATATTGTTCGTCCAATTTTTACCTTCCCACACTTATTATAGAAATCTATTAGCACATTATTCACAGAAATTTCCTTTTCAACATCCCTTCTTAATATATATGCGTGGATTTGCTTTCCACCACTAAGAAACTCAGGTGCTGAACATGCAGCCAAAACACTTGAAATAACATATGTATCGGGAACAATGTCACTTCTCATCATATCACTGAATAATTTCAATGCAGCAATCCTCCTTCCAGTCTTCACAAATCCCATAGTCATCGTAGTCCATGTTACGACCTCTTTCAAAAATAAATCATCAAAAACAACTTTAGCAGAGTCTATGTCACCAATTCTCAAGTAGAACTCAATCAAAAAATTAGCCACATAGACATGTTGACTAAAACCAGCTTTTAAAACAAAACTATGCACCTGCTCACCCATAGCAGCATTGCCCACCTGCATACAAGCTCGAACCACAGTAGCCAAAATAAACTCATTCGGGTTCTCATTACAGCTTCTGGTGAACTCTAAAAACAGTGTAAGGGCCTCCTCGTTCAATCCATGTTGAATATACACAGAAATCATAGTCGACCAAGAAATCAAATTCCTAAGAGCCAATCTCTCAAACAGAGAACATGCATATTGCCAATGCCCAGATTTTGAGTAAACAGACATAAGAATGTTATTGAGGAAAGTGTTGGGTTCAAAGCCTGAAGCAATAATTTTGGCATGGACCGTCTTGAAATACAGCGTGGGATTCTTTAGGGGTGTCAAAAGTAAGAGCAGCTTGCTGAGTTTATGCTTCTGGGCACGACGATTCTGGGATACGCTGCAATCAAATTCTGATCCCAGAAGTTGAGAGGATACTGACCCCGAGAAGAACCTAAAGGTTACAAACCGATATATTGTAGGGCGTCTTAATTCACCGTAAATACTATTGAATTGGCACAGTGCTCCCATTGCAAGAAATATTATGAACTAACTCTTCGAAAGGATCAGAAATCACCACTACGAGAAGGGGATCACAGAAACTACTATTTGTGGTTGATTCACTGGGAGCTTGAGCTGGCTCACATTGAGGAACATCATTTTGATATCCAGGAGCTAAAGAAGAAACGGGGATAAATGACAGGTGGTAGGTAATGCTGCATATTTTCTCTGGATTATAATCCATCATAAACCCACCTGCAAGGAAGAAAAGGGTATAGATTCTTAACACTATTGAACCATTTTCTTCCATCCTCATCTTTTAAGAATGCTGCAGAAATCATAGAAAAGCTTACAAGAACTTGGCAGAGCTCTGCTGGAGTCCGGACGGCTTCAATTGGAGCATGTTTTAGGATTGTACTTCTATCCAAAATAGGACCCCAATTTGAATCGAACTGAATTGAAATGAAATCCCCCATAATGACCAGAAATGGAGCTAAAAAACACCGTGTTGCGTCAGTAGTTGAAGTGATGTGGGACGGCGTTAGGGAATGCGTTCTCTCGGAAAATTCCAGCTCTTGCGGGGGAATAATGGCAGATTGGCATCCACAGATGGTGACATTGGTCCCTAAATTAATTTTTGGTGATATTAGTCCCTAAATTATGTTAAATTGTGTGCGATTTTGAGATGTTGAACCCGCAATCCTTTGAAAAGCGAGGGAGCATTTTTGCCACTCGGCCAAGGCTCCGTTGACGACTAAAATGTCCTTGAATAAGTAAAATAACAAAAAAAATAATAATAATAATAACCGAATGATCAATCCTACAATTTAACATAATTTAGGGACGAATGTCACCAAGTGACCATAATTTGGGGACTATTTATGCCAATTTGCAGGTGAATAATATTTCTCTCTGCCTCTATATGGATAGGTAGACAAAACTAGAAATATCATGCCCATAATTAGCTTTTGGGAGAGTTAGTATCAGACCCATATTTAAGTCTATGTGCTTCGTACGAGGTATATTTGTTTCCTTTCTTTTTGTTTTTATATATATTTTTTAAAATGTTTAAAGGTCTATTTGGATTTCTACTCAACTCAAATAGAGTGAAAAATTTTATTTTTCAATAATCTTATATATTTGGAGTCTTGGATATCACTATTTTAAAATAAATTTATTCCATAAATATAAGAACTAGCTGTACCATCTCAAAATTATAGGTCCAACTTTAATTCAATAATATTAATAAAGTAATATTATACATTTTTACCTTTTTAAAAAATCTTACAAAATTAATAATTACATATATATATACAGCTTATATAATTAACCCTAACAATTTCTAAAATAAAATTCATTTTTATTAAATTGTATTTGAAAAAATTAAAATTTTTCAAAAATAATTAAAATTCAAACACACCCTTATTCTTCCTTTTTAGGAATTATTTTCGTTCATAATAAAAATTATTAATCTAAAATAAACAAATACTGATTCGATTTTGAAATGAGAATTATGTTATTAGTCAGCTTTAGAATTCTCTTCTTCTGTTTTTTTTTTTCCTCTCCCCACTACCCCCACTCCCCTTCTCTTTGGTGGGTTTCTAGACATTTTTCTCTCCTAGCAGTTAAAGGGAACAGATCCATTGGTTAACCTTTTCTAAATCTATCATTTCGAAACTCACCCCCAAACGAATATTTACCTACATCGGTAAATATTCATGACAACAGAGAAAAAATGAATATGGAAGCTCTCACAATAATAATCATACACAGAAAAGAAAAGGAATACTCATCTATACAACTTCTAAGATACAAACGGATAACAAGTGTAACGAGGATGAAAATGACACTCAGATGTTGGAAAAATAATAACCCAGATAAACCTAGAGATTAGAAGGAGCACATCTAGAAAAAATTGTTATATTGACTCGTCAGAGAATTCCTGAGACTGGAATAAAGTCCATAGAGGGAGTACTGGCGAAGATTCTTCACTTCATACCATGAGTTAAAAACTGATTCATGCTTATCGGTGCCAGAAAATGCAAGTTGTATGCCAAGGCTGCAGTCTACAGAACCCCCTCTGTTCTTGCAGTTGTTAGTTCTAATTGCACAGTCCTGATTATTAAGACAGACAAAGTTAGTTTTGCCTGAGCAGGAAGTACAGCCGTCCCTCTTCCAATACAGGTTTTGCAGCCTACCCTTCTTGAATTCAAGAACCTGCAGCAAGAATATTAAGATGAGGTAACAATAGAGCAATCAAATACTGCAAATCAAAGTAACAGAAATATCATCTTACCAGAGTAAAGCTGGTTACTGTGAAGGTACCGTTTGCAACAAAAGCAGGAAGAGATCTTGCAGCATATTTTCGACCAGCAAATGCCACCATATATCCTCCATATGAGTCCTAGGGTGATAATGAAAGGGAGATCAGCAAACAAATATGCCAAGCAACAAAGTAAAGAAACTTTGAAGACACATCCTCAAGTTAAAACTAGTACAGATTGCAAATCAGGCCAATCAATCCTCTAGCAAGTAAATCTGTTAGGATATTCAAAACACACTCACCACAAACTATTATTACACTTAATACATGTGGACATGTTCAGAAATTGTTTCTAGATTCCTCACATATAATTGATCATAGTGATCAGTTTTCCCTTCTATAAACTTCTTGTATGAATGTACTTTTTACACTTTTCTTGAGTAGTATAAATGTTTATAAGTATTCTGGCCACAAGTAGTTGCTCAGTGCATTTAGCTTCTGAAACAGCAAAAGCCCCTCAAGCAGTTTAAATAAAAGAAGAATTTACAGTTGGGCAATAACTAAAGGCATCACAACAAGTTTAAATAAAGGAATAAGAACAATGGGCATCATGTGAACCCCCAATCCTGGAGCCTCTGACCATATGTTTCTTCATTTGCTGATCCAAAAGAAATGTTAAATCAATCAAAAGTTACTTGGATCCCAAGGAAAAATTCCAATCCTGTGCTAATGAATAGCATACATGTCTTGAGGCCTGAACTTTGAGAAGCATGTTGGAGCAAATTGAGCATGCTCCCTCCTGACTAATATCCACTAGTTGGAAATAAGGAGAGACAAAACCGGAGTATTGGAGAAGCTTTATGTACTTTCAAGTGAGCTGAACAACTAAGGTGCAATAATAACAAAAGAGAAATGTTTAGTCTCTACTTATATGGTCCGATTGAGAGCAAAAAGATAAGATGAGTAGCCAGTACAATTACAGATGCATCTCTTCCTCAATCTATATGATATGGAGTAATCTAATTCATATAGGTTGTAGATTAACAACATCACAACAATGTGTGAGCATATGCATCTCCAAGATCTTTCGGTCAGAAACCAATTTCAAGAGCAATTAGCCATCAAAATCTTGAAACAACTTTTATTATGCCTTTGCATTAGGAGTAAAAGAAGCACTTTGATGAATTACCCATTACCCTTGAGGATCACATCTTATGTAAATTAATCTATTTCCCTTTTATTTTATGTTGCACCACCTCACCTCTATCTTCTCTTCTCTGACTTCCTCTCCACTCCTTGATACAATCTATAAGCTAGAAAGCCAACATGGTAATCAAACTGCATAAATGTCCCAAGATATAGTAAAGCACATAAACCCTAACTTGTGAGAAAACTATGATGCAATATGCTATATTCATGCAATGATTAGACACTATATACGTGTTACTTGCCATGTCTTTGGATGATGTGGTGTTCTTAATGCAATGATTAGTAAAGAAGGTTGTGCATAATGTATAGTCATGTGAAGTTCCAGTTTTGAATTTTCTAATGCCAAAGTTAAAAGATACAATCCCTCAAAAAAAAAAAAAAAAAAAAAGGTTAAAAGATACAAGCTGACAAGTGAAAAAACACATCAAACTACCCTATAACCATAGAAAGTTGAGTACCACATCAACGTGTGAAGTCACAACAGACCTCCATGTAATATATGTAAATTATCCGAATAACATGTTTAAAGCTCCAAAAGGTCCATAATTGTTATATATGACTTACAATAGATCTCTCTCAGAGAAAATAAAAATCTTTTCATATTTTAGACCACAAATGTGAAAGCTTCAAAGAGAGGGGGAAAAAAAATCAGTAATTAATTTAAACCTGTAGAGGTAGATGCTGTTTCTTGCCAACCATTCCCTTGACAGTCATTTGACCTTGTTTATTTCAGTTCCATGAACCAAAAAAAAAAAGAAAAATCACAAGATCTAAAATGTCCCGTCAGAACCTCCAAATTTCGCAAATGAAATCAAACTGTTTGCAGTTTAAAAATGACTTGCAGCAATCAAATTGCATAATAGCGCTCTTTGAGTTTTTAAGTCTCTATAACTCCGTGAGATAGTTTTGAGTAAAACAAAAGCAAACTCAGCTACTGGACATCCAGCTATTGTCTGGATGTTCTTCATACATAATACCATTGTTCATCGTAGCTGTCAGAGGAGGATGTTCATCAACTTATCTAGAACAAATTGTTCAAAAATCTGATACAATAATTTCTCTTTTCGTTTCAAGTGCAGCAGTAACTACTTTGACATAGCACCTCAACATTTCATATAAGAGAAAGCATCTGCTCATCACCTAAATTTGTTCTCTAGAAGTTAGCTTTGCCTACATCTCAAAACAATCCAAAAACCTAACCGGAAAACGCGATCAAGCAACAGACTCATTCCTTTTATGGTTTTAGCCCTAAACAAGTAGTACAAATTATGCATTGGAGACCTAAAGAACAACATTACTTAACATATTAAATTCAAACCAAAAACATTTCACAGATCTAAGCCAACAGTAACATTCAAACAAATACCAACATTGGAGATGCTTAGAAAGAGTCACAAACAACTAAGAGGGGAAAGTAAAGGGTGCAAACGTGAGTACCGGGAAGAAATTGGAAGTATTGATTGTGAGGAGGGAGATCTCATCGACTTTAGGGCGGAAGACAGAGACTTGAGAGTTGGAAGATGAGAGTGAAAGCCGATGATCACAAGGCGAAAGCTGCACTGAGTTATTGAAGAAAAAGCTAGTTCTTCCAGCAAATGCGATGGCAAAAGTGAATCCGTCGGACCTCTGCACCATCGCATCCGCACACGGCGAGTAAACCCTATTAGTATCGCTGCTCGATTCGCTTAAAGAGACGAGGGTAGAGAAGAATAGTAGGAGAAGTATCTGCAGAAGTTGCGCCGGCGGAAATCTGCGAATCGCCATTGATAGTGCTGTGAGTAAGCAATGAATCGGGGACGACGATTTTCTTCTGTCTGAGTTTGTTGACTCGGTAGAGTTCTTGGGTCGACTAGCGAAAGAAAGCAAATGGTGAATTCATGTGAATTCATTAAGTTTTCAAATTGAGGCTCAAAGTTTTCATAATTTCTAAATATAGTCCCAATATTTTATTTTTCTGAAAAATGATAAATAAAAATCTTGAATTCCACTCACATTTAAAAATATTGAATTAAATTACTTCTAAATTAATTGATTAAAATACTTAATTAAAAAAAAAAAACTCTGACTGCTTCAAAAAATTATAAACTTTCCTAGTATTTAAGTATGGAAAATTGGTTAATTCAGTCCCGTAACTATTTTGTTAATTAACTAAAGTCAAAAATCTTTATTTTTAACTTAGTAGTCCTATCTTTTCGACCAAAAATTAAAATTTTTTAATCAAAATTCATCATGTATCCGGCACATGATGATTACATGATGAACCTTTGAAGGGATAAAACAGTCCAAACAGTATTCTTCTCTCTGTTTCTTTCCAGACTGAGAAATGAAGAGAATGGTTGGGCTATAATAGATGATGAGAAACTAAATCCTAGTCAATTTTAGAGTTCGGTAGTATTGTGAATGCTTATTGTGCAATTTATTCTTGTCAAAAGGTGGCAACATCATCATTACTACTTTCTTATTAGGATCATCATCATCAGAACATGATGAATTTTGACGGAAAAATTTAAATTTTTAATCAAAATGACTTAATAGGCTGCTCGTAAAAAAATATAAGACTTATCAAGTTAAAAATAAAAATTTTATACTTCAATTAATTATTAAAAATAGTTAGGAACTGAACTGACGAATTTTTCATTTAAGTATATATATATATATATATATATGTATATTAAATCCTTAGAATGCTGAGGTCTAATTTGACATTAACCGATGTGACCTAATAACTACTATTCACCGATCCCAAGCTGGAAAGTGACATTCATTTTTGGCCCTGATTTATTGTAATAATAAACTAGCTATTTTATTAGTTATTTTGGACTGACTTCTTGAAATTGAATTATATGGTTAAATAAGTTGGAATGCATATTCAATCATTCATATATATATATATATATATATATATATATATTTTAATAATAAGGTATATCCAACTATCAAAATAATAATAAGTTATATCCACTAGAGGAAGTAAATCAATTATTGTATTCGATGTAGTTAAATGGTCCTTTTTCAGGGAGGTCTAACACGGTCGAATGGTTCTTGATCTTTCTCTGAAAGGTCCTCAGTCAATCTATCCGAGGGTCCTGCAAAAGTGGAATTAGTAGTCTATTCTTAGCAAAGAGAGTTAATTGCACTTTAACTCAAATGGGAGACATTAATAACTTTTATAAAATATTTATGTTAAAATAGTTGAATAGTTTTTTAATGTGAGATTTAGTTAATCCCAAGATAAAATCTCTTGAAGGTAAAATGATAACTTTAGAATAAATTAGACATAAATATATTTTATATTTATGCCTAAATACATCATTATTTTTTAAAGTTATTTTCTAATTCATTATCTAATTTTGACAACAGTTAAAAATAATTATAGTATAGAAAAAAAAAAAAAAGTTATTATCTAGGCTACTTATTTAAATATTAACGTTTATTTATATATGGTAAGACTTGACCAAAACTTTAAAATTTAAATAAAAAACTATCGATGATCAAAATATATACAAGATTATTAGACAAATATTTGTGAACTAAAAATTCTAACCTTTGTCTCTTCTCTTCTGCCTTTTCTCTTTGGGCCTTCCCATCCCAACTTTCTTCAATCGACTAGGATACAAATTCTAGCTTTGGCGGGAGTTTATTGGCAAATTGGCACATTTAGTCCCTAAATTATTGACAATTGGTGGTTAAGGTCCTCAAACTATTTTTTTGGTGAAATAGATCCCCTAACTATTCAAATTGTGTGATTAAGATCCTTCCATCCAAATTTTCAGTTAAAACATTGTTCACCCGTTAAAAAAAAAAAGGTCAAAAGCAAAATGTGCAAAGAAGATCCCCTTATTCGATTGTATTTCTTGCGGCGAAGTATCGAATTCAGAGAAATGGAATATCCAGAACTCATTTTCTCGCAGATGAGTGGCTTTTGCAACCGAGAAATCACAATATGGAATGCTATGATCAGGGAGGATCAAGCAGCCAACGAGGGGCTATCCAAATGGGACGGTGTCAAGAACAAGCAATCCCAGAAGAATATAAAGTCGATGCATTCGGGAGACCTCTGTTTCTTCTATCATTCCGGTTCTAAAGCCCGTCGCGTGGTGGGTGTGGTATCGGTAGTTTGCGAATGGTACGCCGACGACAATGGCGGAGATGTAAAGGAGGTTGGGGAAATGAGGAAGCTTGTGGACTTGGCGGAGATGAAGAAAGATAGTGAACTGAAGGGTTTTGGTCTTATCAAGCAGCCTAGGTTGTCGGTGGTGCTTGTGGAGAAGGGTGTATGGAAGAAAGTTTGCCAAATGGGCGGTGGGTTTGAGGGTGATGGGCAATAGTAGTTTTGGTCCTCTAGGTGTTTGTTATTTTGTTGCAGAGAGATGGGATGGCAAATCAAATCATAAATAATTGATCTGATGCATGTTCTTATGTTGTAAATTTGGGTCTTGGTTGGAAATCTTGAAGGGATTTTATTTTGGCTATAGATTGTAAATTCAGGATTGTAA
>JAXGGT010000162.1:7655406-7670302 GCA_035583425.1 Marsdenia floribunda | reverse complement strand
TAAAAGTAATATAAAAAATATATTAAAAAAATGCGTATGTAAATATTATAAAGATAAATAAAATAAAAATAATAAAAGTCAAAGTTAGGTCGATTTGTGTTGTAACGGAAATGTGTTTGACTTACACAAATAATATATATATATATATATGACAAAGAATAAAAATAAAACAGTAAAATTAATTGTAAAAAAAAAGATATAAAACACATAGAGGATAAAATATTCTAATAAACTAAAATATAATGAATAATAAAAAAAAAAAAAATGAATACAATAAAAACAAAAGTCAAAGATAAACTTTCTCATATTTGTTTAATAATATAATAGATTCTTCCATATCCAATCAAATGATCTTTTTTTTTTTTTTTTTTGGAATTCTCAAAAGAGTCAACAATATCCAAGATCATCATAATTTTCTTTATTTGTTGGTGCCTTTTGAAAAACTTCTAATTTTCTGCTTTATTATTCCACTTCTAATAGTAAGACACATATCTATTATTAAAATATTATTACTTCTCGTGGTAAGACTATACTATATATATAGATAATAAAGATAAAATATAAGTACACATTATAATTATATTGAAATATTAAATAAAAAAAATAAAGATAAAGATATTATAAATAAAAAATAATAATAAAAGAATTTTTTTTTTTTTATGGTCATTATTCTTTTCCACTTCTAGTGGTTATGAATATCTTGACACTTGTCTAAGTATAATTTTTTTTTTTTTTTTTGTTGAGAACGTCCATTCAACTATCTTCTAATAGTCGAATTTTATTATTAGTCAAATCTTTCTTACCACTATCTTATAGCGGTCAAATCCGTTTTATAATTTATCTTTCAATTACGATTTTTTAAAACTATCTTTTGATAGTCAAATTTTTCAGTTGTTGAATCAATTGGATCTTTTATGAAAGATATTCATATTTGAAATTCCATATTTAAATAATTATTTAGGACGACAGTATCTATCGGATCTATTTAATTAAATGCATCTCAGTATCTATTTAATTAGGAGCCATAATTCCTTTTTTATTTATGAAAATAAAATCACATACCTTTTTATTCTTATTGAATCAAACCTCAAACTTTAAACTCCAAGTAGGTCCTAACGGTAGAAGCTCTCGTGGTGTGACAGAGACCCATGAGATTAAATGATTCATACAAAAATTAAACAATATACAAAAACTAATTATAGAGTTCATGCCGATAACATGTTATAAATAAAAGAGAAATTTAGATAAGAAAATAAAAAGAATATATTGTCATCATCTTATCAAAAGGAATAAATATCTTATTTATAGATACAAATATAATGACTCTGAAATAGAGAATTAAGGGCTTAGGGTGTGTTTGGATAACCACTAAACTAGAAAAAAAATTGGTTATTTGAGACAAAATTTCATTCAAAATGAAAGTTGTCTCCCACTTTTTTAAAATTGAATTTTAAATTGAAAAAAGTGAGGTTAAATATATAGATTTTATATGTATAATGATTGTATGTGTAAGAGAATATTTGTTTTAGAAAAAATGTATAAGAGTGATTTTATTAATAATATATATTTTTTAAATAAGGTGGAGTCCACAAATTTTATAGATGTGTTTTTGAGGGACAAACTTGAATTGAAAAAACCGATATCCAAGTATATAGGAGGTATTGAAAACCAAAATTTTCACTTTTTTCTAATTAAATACTTACCCAAACACACACCTGTAAGAGATTTTTTTTTTTTTTTTTTGTAAGTACACACCTGTAAGAGACTAAAAAAAAGAGGATATTTATCAATTAAATATATTTATGTTATGAAATCATACAATAAAATAATAAAAGTAACGAGAACAGAATAAGAATAACAAAAAATATAGAGAGAAAGAGAATGATCTTTCTTATTCTTTTGGTACAAGATGATTTGTATCTTTCGTATAAAATTCGTTATTAAAATAAAATGATTTTCAGAACCCTCTATTTATAAGAGGAGTTTAGGGGAGAGTTACATCATCGATGATAAAGATCTTTATCGATCTTGAGGTAAGTATTAATAATAACTCTTTGATATAATGAATATCCACAAACAATGAAGAAAAACTCTTCAAATTCATAACAATTTATAATATATGTATATATATTAGCTCCTTTGAAAAGAGGGGGCAAAAAAGTCAATTACTTCAATAATAAGTTGTCTAGGTAAGGATGTAAGGTAGGTCTTTGTTGTCAGGGAATTCATCCACCGCAAGGGTCCCTCTCCAATTTTTTATTTTTTTTTGGCGAGTAGGGTCCCTGTCCTTTACACCCAAAGCATTCCCCGAAAATATCAATACTCGACAAAATCTAGATAAACCACTCAAAATTCTCTGGTGCGGAAGTTGTGTGGCGAAAGGAAATGGCAAGTATTCAGCCGCTTGCGGTGGCTCTGATTTTCTATCTCTGTGTTCTCGTGCCGTTGGCTTCAGCCGGATCTCCCAAGTTTCATTCTTGTGGTCAGTTCTCCGATTGTTATTGTCCCTTATTTTGTGTATGCATTTTTTCAGAGAGTTTTGTTGAATTGGAGATTAAAAAGATTCAATTTTGGGTTTAAACTTGAGTTATTTCATTAATCAGGGTTGTTAATGTTTCTTCCATTCTTTCTGTTTATTTTTTTTTTTTTCTTCCTTAAAATTAATTGCAGATAAGGATTCCGATGTCACGGTCACCGGACTTGAAATAACTCCTTATCCTGCTCAGTCAGGCAAGCCAGCCACCTTCGCTATTGCAGGGTCTACAGGTTCAAGCTTATTTCTTTGTTGCCCTTTACTTTTCTTATTGGTTTTCCTATTTTGTCTCAAATCGTTTCTCTTTTTTTCGACTCTAACCCTTATTTCTGATGTTAGCTTTTGAATTATTATGTTGGATTTGACCGCATATTGCACATTCTTCTTCCCAATTGGGCACGCATCACTTAAGTGGTTCTTCCCCACCCCCCCAAAAAAAACCCCAATTTCATCTTTCACGTTCTATTATATAAAGAACATGTCTTTTAGGTTGTTTTACGTTTCAGGCATTAATAGGGCATATATTTCCAAGAACTTTTGTTCTTTTGCTGTCATATACTATGCAAGTAAATTCAGGATGTCCTCTGGCCTCTTTTTGATGTGGTTTAGGATTGAATGATAATCTGTTCACTGAATGATGTAGGGGGGCGCAAAAAAATTCTCTTTTGATCCTTATACATAGTTCTGGCTGCTTATTTTCTTAATAGTGATATATTCAGATACAGTATCCTCATCCTTTATCTACTGTTGGAAATAGACAAACTAAATGCTGCAATGAATTTGAGTTGTACTAGGACTAGGTGGCTTCCATGGCCATTTGTTATTTGGTCCGTTTAGTGGAATATTCATTACTTGAGAGAGAGAGAGAGAGAGAGAGAGAGAGAATGCGGCGCCCATCCTCTAAAGGATTTTTGTACATGTGCATTTCTTTGAATGGTGGATCATTATGCAAAGTCAGATTTGAGAAACTTTTCCTTACTGCTTGGTGTTGTTGATAGTATTTTGATCTAAACCCAAGACATGCAGACATCCTATGATAGGTTGGGGAACTTTCCTTGCGTACTCTCTTATTGTGGCACCCAAAAATTTCTTCCTTCTTGAAGTTATGAACATCATCTAACTTAACTAGACTAACTTCTAGCAAATGAGATCAGTTTTAGGTGACTTGCATGTATTTGCTTCTTGATTTGTTTAATCGGCTTTTCCTCATCATGGTCAATTGGAGTGGTTGCTGAAGGTACCCCCAATTGCATTTCCCTGGCTGGGTGGAAATTTCAAGTTGAAGAAATTGAACCAATATTAGCTTTTTGGTAGAATGAGAAAGAAAATGATTCAGTGATTTTACAGATGAGTCTTGTAACCAGATTTTACCTGTGTTTTTTTATCCAGATAAACCCATCTCAGGAGGGAAACTCTTGGTTGAGGTTTACTTATTTGGACTTCGCATCCATACTGAGGCACATGATATTTGTAAAGAGACAAGTTGCCCCATCTCTCCTGGGAAATTTAAAATTACACACTCGCAAGAGCTGCCTGGAATTACTCCATCTGTAAGTCATCTTTCTGGTCATGATTCTGTTTTTTCTTTTTCTTTGTTTTCCCCCTCTCTCTATATATTTACTGATGCTTGGTACCTAACATTATTTCCAACATTAAATGCCTTGAATCCAAATTTAAGCTGTTTGTATGCCAGTGATGGTTCTTAATTCTAATAGCAATGGTGAACCTCATTAAACTCCATCATTATGTTAGATTAGTCCTTTTCTTGCTCTCATTCTTATTTTAAGTGCTCATTGTGGTTCTGTTGTCTGTACTCTTGCTGTCTTCCCCAGCTTCATGAATGTAGTGTCCAGGACACTGGTAGGTTTTGTTTTGATCAAACTGTGTTCTTATTTTGGGTGTTTCATGTCCTCCTTGTCATTGTTACCTGTGTTTCCCATATGGTTCTGTCTGGAAGCTTGATGCATCTTATTGTCTCTCTTTGTTTTACCTCATGTCTGTTAATGCTCTTGACTTCTGATGTTTGACCCATGCAGGGGCACTATAATCTCAAAATAAGAATGAAGAATGAAGAGAACAAGCAGTTAGCGTGCATTAGCTTTCAGTTAAACATTGAGTGGGCTGCTGTTGCTGATGCATAGGAGATCATTGATACTTCACCATGAGCAGTAAAAAATGTTGTATAGATCTCCCTGGTCTCTGTTTCATGTCCATCCTTGACATTCACCAGCACTTTTAAGATAACCATTTCATTTATCTCTGCCTGGATGAAGTTACACATTTCCACTTTCATGTTTCAGATTGAAATTATGAGTTATCCTTCTTTACTTATATATGTTCTTTGAAATTTCTGCAAATTTAACCACTATGAACAAGTTAGTTTAGGAGAATAGCACATGCAAGTATTGTTAAAAGATGCAGAGAAACTGTTGAAAAAATCATGCTAACGACTCTTAGGTAAACAAGTATTCTAAAACCAGGAGGAGGAACATGCAAAGAACAGCTTGGAATGAATATGGTCATAAACTTTCCTAGTCATTCTTGAAAATGACCTACACCACTACCCCAAAAAAAAAAAATAATAAAGTGCTAACTGTCCCTTGGTTCTATAATTGCATTTCTTTGTGAAAAATAATGAGATATGTTGGTTTTTAAGAATTGGTACATGGTATTACAAGGAATTCTTTGTATGGTGGCCTCAAATGTCCTATTAGATTCCTTTCGATGATTCTATGTCTTAATTTTAAGAATTTTTTTTTTTTTTCCTCCCTATATATTCTTCCCAAATTAGTCTTGAAGGATTGGATCATTATTCTGCTAATTGACCCACATATAAAGTTTTTGTAAAGAACTATCAAAAAAATAAATAAATAAAAGTTTTTGTAAAGGGTTTGGTAAAACGTCCATTGTCCCATGCATATGGAATCAAATATACCTTGCTTGGGGCAGGAAGATAGGTAATCATGTGGGATATTTGATATGATTAGGGTCAGAATTATATATTAGCAAACAAAAAAAAGGTAGTTTAAGAAGATTCTTAAACTAGGACCAGAAGAAGCTGAGTTAATATGCTTTATGGATGGATTAGACCAAGAACATGACTCGTCTGCTATGTGGAGAAAAGCTACAACCACTATAAGTTTGCTTTATATCCAGAAAGTCTAATTGACATACGCATAGATAAAAGAATAGCTTTTGCAACCTTGTGAATGCATTATTAATGGTGGCACACCTTGTCTCCCCTCCGGGACCTACTCTGCTGCTCACCTGAACCATATATCAGTTTCACTACAATCTTCGATGTTATGATAAGTAGATATAGCTTAATGGTAAATAATTTTATCCATGATTTATAACTCATAAGTTTAAATTTGAACGGTATTAACAATATATATATATATATATATATATATGTATAAGTATATATACTTGTTAGAGTTGATTGATTGTGTAGTATTTCAAACTCTTATCAATGGCAAAAATACTGTTGATGAGTTATAGTAAAGAATCAGTTGTGTAATGAAGTCATGATTTTAAAACTTTCAAAAAGGCGAAGAACGTGGCCATGTAAACTTTCCATGCACTAATGGAACAAAAACAAAGAAATTTTCACCATTTCTTTTTGAGAAGTCACTCTCTCTCTCTCTCTCTCTCAGAGGTAAGTATTTGATCCTTCTCTCTCTATGATCATAAACGCACTTTTGTTAGGTGTCAAAACACGTACAAGCCAAGGTGAAAGTGAGACAGCAGAAAGAAGAAGAAGAGATGAAAAGCATCAGAGGAAGAATAATAAGGAAACTCAAATCCATCTCCATCTCGACTCTAACCTCTTTGAATCCAAGTTTGTTGTTTCAGCACTTGGAGAGTTCAACAGTCCCAAAAGAATGTGATCAGATAGTTGATGGCCCTGATATCCTTGAACCGGAAATCTTTAAAGATGTTCAAGAGGGTGAACTGGTGACCGATTACAGCCAGGGGAATGGAAAAACAGAGTCTAAAATCACCATCTTAAATCCTGAGAACAAATTGGGAAGTCAAGATCTTAACGAAGAGAATGCGAAAACATTTGAGAGTCTTTCTTTTCATCAAAAACTTCAGACAGATTTTGAACTATTGAGGGAATTTGAAGAAAAATGTCCTCCCGGAGGAAGTGAATCTGTTGTTTTCTACACAACAAGCTTCAGAGGTATAAGGAAAACGTTTGAGGATTGCAGCGCCATAAGGTTCCTCTTAGACAGCTTTCGAGTTGTATACGAGGAGAGAGATATTTCGATGGACTTAGAGTACAGGGAAGAGCTATGGAAAGTTCTTGATCGCAAGGTAGTCCCCCCGAGGCTGTTTATCCGTGGCCGACACATCGGTGGAGCAGATGAGGTGGTGGGATTACACGAACAAGGCCTTCTTCGGAAGCTCTTGCAAGGGATACCTCTGACACCATCAAATCGTCCCTGCAGTGGCTGCGCCGGAGTGCGTTTTGTCCTGTGTCTCAACTGTAACGGCAGCCGAAAGGTTACCCCAGAAGAACTTGGTCGTAGCTCTGAAGCTGCAGTTAGATGCTTGGATTGTAATGAAAATGGATTAATGAAGTGTCCTGTTTGCAGCTGAAAACTAGTCTTAAAATTTTAATCCTTGTTAGCTTTCCCTCTGAAGAAATGTTAGATATTAATTAAGGTACTTGGTTTCAGTTTCATGTATGAAATCTGCAGCCTTTTAATGCTAATTTGATGATTTCTTATCCTAATTCTTTATAAATCCGTCTTATAAACTGTTTGCTCCAGACAAAAACCTGAATTTCTAATATGTTTAGGAATTCTTGTCTACTGAACCTTAGTGTTGTTTGCTAAACTTATTTCTCCATTTGTGCTGTTTCTATATGTCACTTTGAACCCGACTATTTCAGTATTCGGTAGTTATTTAAATTCTAAATTACACTACATTAGACCCTACTTGGGACAAGCTGGGGCAACCAAGCTACTTTCACTATTCTTCTGTGAAATTTTTTCTTTAGTTGTCACTAGACAAACTTTTACACTTTTTAATGACTAAAATATTATTTAAATTTCTCTAATTTTTTTTGTAAATGAGTTGTCATGCATTACTCCCTCCATTTTTATAAGAAATCACGTTTTTTTAAAATAACACAAGTGAAAAAATAAAGCACGGATGACTAACCTTGGGAACACCATAAAAAAATGTTTCCGCTTGAGGTGGTAGCCGGCCGGAGGGCTGGAGGAAGACGGAGAAAGAAATGTGGTTTATGGGCTGGCATGCATAAACAGAGGACGCAACTCCATGAATGTATTCTTTTTTCTTTTTGGTATTTGCATCTCCAAAAAATTGGCTCCCCACAAGGAGTCAGATCCTATACTACAGTCAGTAGTAGATAAAAGCACATATTCTGCAGTGAATTCTGAATATTCTGTTGAAAAACATTTCAAAGAATCTTTCACCATAACTATAGATATAAATATATAATTTTTTAAAAAAAAGGGAAAAAAAAAAAAATCATGGCAGTTAGGACAAGTTTGCGTGGCTGTCAATCAAAGGGAATCAATTCACTAAAAATCCCAAACCAATAACGGATCTCTTGAATGGCAGCAGCAACAGCAGCATTACAATATTTGGCATTTGGTTCCAAGACAACGTTGTTTTTCTTTAAAATGATGCAAAAAACCCACAGAATTCTTTCGAGTCCTTTGAGGACCAATGTCCGAACAGTCAGTCACCTTTACAGCTAACACACCCCCCACACACACACACACCATCACATGACTTTTGGCATCAAGATGGTCCTAAACAATCATCACCAAAAGAAAATGGCTAGTCAATGTCAAGATTCTATTCTGGCCCCCAACCTGCCAAATCTGCCATCTCTCTGAATTGAACCAAGCTAAGCAATGAAGTTCAGAAGATAAAACCAGTGGAGATACAAGTCCTGAGCATCATGTATAAAAGTGTCAAGCAAACTCAATAGTAGCACCCCCCAAATCGAATCTAAATTAGTTAAAACAGAAACAGTGACTCAAGTAACTAATGATCTAAACAAAAATAACCAGTGCAGATTAAAAAACAAAATGGGGACCTCCAACAAATTAGAGAAAGGTAGTATAAAGATCAAAAGTCAGAAATATTATACAGTTTGTAAGAAATTTAAACTAGCATATACAAATTATCCCATCCCCAGAGTCTTTTTTAAGGTAAAAGGTGTAGTAACTGGGAGATTACAAGCAAGACCAAGAGACAAGACACAACAGGAAATAGAAAGAAAGAAAAAGTAACGAGATGACTCTCATACAAACCACTCTCTAAGTGATGAAATAGGCACTCTTCAACCCATTCACCTCTGAAAACTACACCGGAAAACAAACAAGGAAACCATGAAAGTTAGAACTAATTATCCATCTCTATGAATTTACAGTTTGTCACTGTGCAGCAGCCTCGGGTTAGGCAACTTCAACTACTTGAGGCATGGCTGGGCCAACTTCTACTACTGTTGGAGCAAAGCACACTGGCTGTTGTAGGTCAGTAAAGTGAAATTCAATTTGTAGTCGATGATGAAGTGGGGTTGATTTGATCAGGCCTTTCTTTACATCTGTCAGTAGTTCCCTGATGGGTATAGCAGCTAAGAAATTTTTTATATATTCCTTGCATGATTCTTTACCTTGACAAACAACCACCTCTTCAACTTCACTCTTGATAGACTCCTCTGATCCCATAGTTGTTATAGAGCTTTCAGTAGAACACTCACTTGAGCATACCAGCTGAGAATTCAAGTTCTTTGATTCTATAGTTGCAGCAGCAACATTCTGCTGATCACCAATGGGATTTTCTTGAGATGACTGATTTGTAGTTGGCAACTGGCAGATGGTTGTATTCTTGTCAAATTTCAGGATGTAAGCCTGATTGCATCCTTCATAGAGTCTTTCTCCTAATGTGTCAATGATGTAGTAAGCATCAGCGTCAACCTTTAGCACAAAAAAATGATCATTCCAACTGACAACATACACTTGAGGTTCACAATCACTCGAACAGTTTGATGCAGCATGGCTTATCTCATCCCATATATTATCAAAGGACATTGCACCATGCAGAAAATCAAAACTTCCTTCCTCCATTCCATCAGGATGAAAAAAGCCAATAAATGACTTCCCAGGAACTACAGAAATAGGACGTATCTTGGCTTGGAGTACCGTATCAAGATCAAAATGCTTGTCGGGAAAGCGCTCCCTGTAGGTCTCATTCTCGCAAAGGTTCCTCCACTCTAGAGAGCCTTCTCTGATTAAGGTGTCAAACTGCGACTTAACAGGCATGTGATCATGGTTGTTTTGCAGCCAATCAGCAATTACTGCAACAAGAGCCGTACATGCACTTTCTCCAGCCGCACGCTCACTACGTTGGTCGATGGATGCAAAGAAGACTTGAGTTTGAAGCTTCATGTGTCCATCACGGCTCAATATTTCTTTCTGTTCCCAACTGCCAACTGAGAAGTAGTCATCTCCAAACTCAGATATTGATGACCGGTGTGCACTTGAATCTTCATCTGTCTTC
Organism: Marsdenia floribunda; assembly: GCA_035583425.1. NCBI lineage: Eukaryota > Viridiplantae > Streptophyta > Magnoliopsida > Gentianales > Apocynaceae > Marsdenia > Marsdenia floribunda. Next base: position 7,660,221 of record JAXGGT010000162.1, on the reverse strand, counting down.
TGCCACTGCCAAAAGCATTGTTCAATTAAATAAACTTATAGATGGTCTCTCAGGGCATCAACAAGAATTTAAAACAGCAAAAGGTATTGAAATCTTTTAACAAAATCAGCCACTCAACATTCCCCCTACCCGAGTTTAACACTAGCCTGCAACAAAGGCTATGCAATCGAAAAGGCACGATAATTCAAAAGTCATAACACAAGTTTAATATAGCATGAGGTAAATTTATTCCTTGCTTTACCATAAACATTGCCATGTGTATTCAATAAAAATGCAGAGCAAACAACACAAATTAAGTTTAAGATTAAATATATCAATGGAAATATTAATGAATATAATGGATATTATCCATGATATCCATAAAACCAATTTCAAAATAAGCACCAAAAAAAAGGTTGCAAGCTTTCTTACCCAGGAGGAGGGAGATTCATCGGAACTGAGCTGCCGGCGGTCATAGTCAATGTCATCTCCACCTTCTTCCCCATAATCTTTCTTCAACAATGGTTCACCTTTGGCTTTTGGAGATCTGAAGCTCAATTTTCTCTTCCTCCATGGTAGAATACTACGCTTTGTGTTCTGTGTTACAGATGGTTCAGGAAAAACAGTAATAGGATCCTCTGTACTTGTGCAGCCTACATCGGATTTACGGTTGCTATAGTAAATCCAATCCTCATCCTGATCACTGATCCTAGAATTTGAGTAAAATGTCCCTCCTGCAAAGTTAGCATAGGCTAAAGTACCATAACTAAAAGATTTCCTAACCGTAGGGTCCTCTTTCCCCTCTTCTGATTCTCCTTCATCAAAATCGTCAGCTGATTCTGAGTCAAATGGGTAAGCATACTCACCCTCCTCACTCTTGGTAGAGCATCTGCCTTCACTACCTTCTTCTTCACGGCAAGCTTTTTTAGCTCTACGGGTTGACACATAGTCTGTGAAGATCTTGACCTTCCTAAGACTAGCTTTGAGTGCAGATAGCTCATCCTTCTCAAGTGGGGGAGCATTTTCAGATTGCAGTGCTGGTGTAACAGGAAACGTTGACCTCTGCACTGATTCTGTAAGATCTTGATCAGAACTTAATTCCAGCAGACCAAGGGTTACCTGCACCAGATAAATGGTAGCAATCACATACCATGAGCCAAAGACAGAGAGTTGAAGTGGCAAAACAAACATACTATTGATTCGGGTTTCATCTGGGCAACGGATGTTTAATTTCATGTAGATTTAGTATCATGCTATAAACAACACGTACATGAAGAGAAAGAGAGTGCTCAGTTGTACAGCCTGAAACAGCCACAGGAATTTGAAGCTCAAAATCATCCTCTTCAGTCTTGGCAGCAAATTCAGCAAGGTTCAAAACTGCTGTTCCAAGAATAGAGAGCTTGTTCTTTGCCCCCTGATGCACTCCCTAGAAAACCATAAACTAAAGATGAATTCCCAAAAACTTATTCCTCACGAATTGTTAAATCCAATATCAAGAACAAAAACTTCCTACTAGAGAATCAATCTGATTATTGAAAAAAGAAAAAAAGAAAGATCAATCATGTTATGAGTCCAAACAAACTGGCCATATTGTGAAAATTCACAACAAAAGCATTTTAGAAGAAGTAAAAATATTAAAGCAACCAATGTTCCAAGCAGTTTTAACACAATACTGGCCATAAAAAATGGCGTAAGCATCTCCCTCAAACCCCAAAGGTACGTGAATAAAGTGGGCAAAAATCACCGGTAACTTTCAGATAATAAGGCCAAAATGACAAACAAGAAGATAAAATAAGATCCCAACACTGAAGTTTGGATATCAAATAACAAATAAAAGCAACCAAATACACCCCCTTATTCCAATGGGGCATCTTAACTGGCATGTTGAGGTACTATAAAGAAAGACAAACTATCCAACCATTTTGGCACTCTGAACACCATATACAGACCATAGCCGCTACTTGATTCTGTCTTCCACAAATTCAACAAGAAGAATGCAAAGAGTTTCGTATTATTGGCTACAAGATTAATTGAGATCAAGAAGTATATTCACAAGAATCAGAGCAGACATCTGCAGGAAAATGTTTGGAAGAGTAAAATTGGAATATATGCATATGCTGTTTCGCCATTTACTCTTCCGAACCAAACCCCCCATCTTAGCTTTGATAACACGGAAACCAACTACCCTCTAGCCCCTTCAATAGCCCAAACAAAAGAAAAGGAAAAAGAACCCATTGATGATGACTGATGTCCCAACTGCAGAGAAAAATTTCCCAGGAAAACGACAACACAGAGAGACAAGTATTTTCAATTATAAATAAACAAATTAGAATAATAAATAAAAAACATAGAAAAACATGTTCCCAAATCTAACAAAGCCAGATAATTTCAGCGAAAGAACAGTAAAAATAACACATATTTAACCTTTGAACCATAATGGGGGAAAAAAATGGGAAAAATCAACAAAATAAAAGTAAATCATTCAATAAAATAACCAGTAAATGTATGAAGTCACTAAAGACCAAAGGCACTCCTACAAAAGAAAATAGATAAACTCACGTTGGATAATACAGACAAGGAAATCTCCCATGGATGAAACACATTGTCCTTGCAGCAATTAAGAGTACAAACGCTGTGAAACTCCTCATCCCACTCGACCAAAACGACCGCGTTTCCATCAGGAACAACAGCAGCAGCATCCTCTTTGATTCTAAGATTCTCCTCCCTGGTACAATTTTTTCTCACTGTGTTTCTTCTGAAGGTGCTGAGTGAGATCTTGGGTCCTTTCCACCTGATCTCCACCGTCAGTCCTGGAGAAGGCCCAGTTTCTTTATCTGCACCCGCATGCAGCAAATCACTGTTACCAACCAACACCGCGGAACCCTCCAGTCTCTTCACCTTTAACCTCACCTCGTATTTCCTTGTCTGCAGTGGCGGCCACGGTCGCCACCTCATCATCTTCACAACCATTCTCCTTGTGCCGTATCAATTTCCGGGGAAAAAACAAGAAAACAAATTAACAAGAACGAAACCCAAAGAAATGATTTTTTTTTTTTTCCCTCTTTTCTTTCTTTTCTTCCTTTCAAATGTGTGTAAGAGCAAAAGATCTGAAGGGACTACATCAGATTCCCTAACAAAACGAGCTTTTTCCTATTGATTCAGGATAAGGAGATTCAATTCAATGTACCATTTCTCAAGATTTTCCGGGGAAAATTTTTGAGGAGAAGAGGGAAAAAAAAAGGGGGTGGGTGCGTGTTTTACAGTGTATATTTGAGAAGATGAAGATAAAATATGCCGTTAGTATGTCTTTCTTTCATAGATACAAAGCCTAGAGAGAGAGAGAGTAGACGACAGAGTTTATATAGGAAGACACAGAGAGAGAGGGAGAGAGAGAGAGAGAAATGGCAACGGTGAAGTGGCGAACCTTTCTACACGAGCTTTAACTGAGACTAAGGACTTGAGCAAAAGGCTAAAGCTAACGTTGGCGGAGTAAACTGTGTCAGTGGGGGAGTCAGTCCCCTTATGAGCTGTGACTCTGTGTCCTTTTATCCGATAGTGGCCCACAAGTTTGGCTCGCCTAGTTATTAGGAACATTGTTATCCAATTTCTCCCCAAAAAAAAAAAAAAAAAAAAAAAAATTTATATTACTGTTGTAATTAATTCAAATTTAATTTAAATTATATGTCATTATGAGCTCGTATTGCTATTATATTTAAGTATTTATTATCTATTCGCAATATCTTTTTTTGTACAATAAAAATAATATCAAATAATTAATTATAAATGTCACTAATTCTATAGTCTAGAATCATGACATTATGTCTATAAACTAATTTATATTTTAAAAATATATCTTATTTTAATATTTATATAATACTTATAATGAAAGTCGAGTCAAAAATTTCCTATAACATTTTTTATCATTTGTAAAACAAGATTTTTTTTTTTTTTTGGTTACCTAAATACTATTTTTTGTCACCAGATATTTTTTTTATATATATTTTTAAATAAAATGTTAAAAATAATATATTTTAAAATTTTAAAAACAAAAATATCATTTAACTTTATATTAAAAAATATTAATAAATATTATACAAATTTTTTAAATTACTAATAAAATAATAATATATAATAAAAAACATAGCATTGATATTGAGGAATAATTCAATTCTGCAATAACTTTTTTTTTTTTTTACTTTATATAAATTTTACAATTTTATTTTTTAAGATTTTTCTTCTTTACTTATTATCTATAAAAAAAATAAGTTTTATCGGGAAAGGTACACTTCAAAAAAAAAAATTTATTTTTTAATAGGAAATTTTAAAATATATTTATCAATTTTACTATTAATAATAACTTAATTTATAATTCAAAAAATTATAAATTAGAATTATATGAAAACACAAATAACTTAATTTTATAATTTATAATTTTTTTAAAAAAATTTTGAGATATTTTTGTCACTAACATATCTAAACACATGACCACTCATATTATAAGTGAGACTGCTATCCACTATGTCTTTTTTGACAATAATTTATATATTAATTAGACTGTTGATTACTATATTGTATACTACAAATATTATAACTTAATAAATTAAATAATTTGATTTGAGAAAAATATTTTTTTTTAAAAAAGGAGTATACATACATATATATAGGGATGGCAACGGGGATGGGGATATACGGGACTCCTTCTCCCATCCCCATCCCCAGTTTTTACATATATTCCCCATCCTCGTCCCCATTCCCTGCAGGGAATTTTTTTTTCATACCATCCCCGCCCCGTTGGGGATCGGGGATCCCCACGGAGAATTTTCACCACTTATTTTT
>JAXGGT010000162.1:7624973-7646771 GCA_035583425.1 Marsdenia floribunda | reverse complement strand
ATAAAATAATTAATTTAACTATCTTTTAGTAAAAATCTCACAAATTCTTGCAAAATAGCAGTGACAGTAAAATAACTATATATATATATATATTATGGAATAAAATTAAAATTAATTTTTATTCAAAACGATAAATTTAACAAAAATATCTTTATAATTAATTATCTTGAAAAATTACATATTTATCAAAATATAAAATAAATTCATCAGAAGCTGTTCATCAGCATATAGACTTAATTTATATATCAAACTCTTAAAATATTATCAAATATAAAAATATAATTTCTTTATAAAAAGATAATTATTTATTCAAACTTAATTATCTATTTTACGTTTTCTGAAAATTAAGATGATATACCTAACGTGAGATTTAGAATGGCGTGAGTTTTTAAATTAGTTTCTTAGACATTTATTCCTAATAATATATTTATTATTATATTAATTATCTATTTATAAATTAGTCCTTAAAGATTAAATAATTCATTTCTACTACAAAAATTTATTAGGATATTACAAATACGATACGAAAAAAATCTGACTCCTCATCATTATCTATTAAAATAGAGATCTCATTCTAATATATCTTTATAAAATTAATAAAATAATACTATATATTTTTATTAGAAAAATATATATTTTTTCAAAACTTATTATTATATCACTATAAATTATATGTACCAAAAACACATTTTTTTAATAAAATTACAGAAAAAAATTATTTTTTAATATCACTCAAAATAAATAAAATTATCCTTTTATATTTTAAATGTTAATCTAAACATATCATGAGTGAAAGGAAAAAAAGAAGGGTAAAAAGGGAAAAAAAAAAAAAAAAAAAAACACAGTCACGCAGACCCCCCTAGCTTCACCGCCTCTGCTCAAATTCTGTCTCCTCTCTCTCTCTCTCTCTCTCTAGAAACTGGTCGTAGGAAAGTATTATGAGCCGTAGCCCACGATTTATCGCCTCTCGATATTACGAAGCTTTTACTTTCTCTCTCTACAACACCTCCACCAGTAGTTTCTTCTCTCTTCTCATTTCTCCACTTCCATTTTTCCGGCGCCTTTTCTGTAAAACACTTTCTTTCTTCTCTTCTTTCATGGAATCCTCCTCCTTTTGGGACGATGACTTTTCTGCATTCGATGCTTCTGCTCAGTCTCCTTTTCCTCCTCCTTCTCCTTCTCCGGAGCCTCTCTTTTTAGTCCCTTTCAGGTGTTCTATGCTATTGGTTTCTACTTTTCTTTTTCTTTCCTTTTCCTTTTGTTTTGCTATTAAATAATTTTGGATTTGATCAGTGGGGAACTGTGTACTACTTTTGTTTTGTTCTGTTTTTCTGTTTGTTTGTTTTTTAATTCGGATACGTGGTTTTGGGGTTTTTTGGTTTGTACAGGTGGTGGTCGGAGGTCAATACTGCTGTTTACGAAGGCAGAGAGATTGGGGGCGTGTTGTATGATACGACGTCGTGTCTGAGGAATAAAAAATTTGGGAAAGACGATTTGGAATCGGAAGTGGAGTCGGAGATTATGCTTGAGATGAGAACGGCAGGCCAAACAGAGACGGCTGAAGAAGTAGGTGTATCGGGCAGTGACATTACTGCTGATCTTTGTCTTGCATTGATTTCTGAATGGATGTTCTTGAGAGCCTTTAAATGGTGAGCTGGACGCAGTATTTTAGTACTCCAAATTCATTTGCCTTAATTTGTTGCATGCATCTTTTTTAAGCTACTGAGATTCTTATCTCTGGTTCCCTTCTCAATATCCCTACCAGATGGAATCTTATGTGTGTATTTTAGCCCTGGCACTTGGGAGTAGAATTTAGCTTTGTCCTGTCCATTTTCGTACCAATGGTCCATTCTGGTGTTAATCCATATGACTACTGTTCTCTCGAGAATAATGCTCAAACTTTTAAAAACTCTGGTATGCTGAACTTAGTTAACTATTTTTTACTTATCTCCATTTGTGTAACCGATCGTAGTTAGTAGGTTCTACTCGATCAAGTTAATTTGTGGGCAGACAATGGTGTTAGAGGGTGATGAATCCACTACTGCATAGTTTCATTGGCCTTCCAATGTTGCTGATTAATTTTTTGTGTTTTTTAATTTACTTCATACTGTTTAGTTTTACTAGAAACAGAAACGTCAGTGTCGTTGCATATATTTCACTTTTGGAGAGTTGAAGGTTTCTGATATTCACATTTTTCTTTTCTCAACCAGAATGATTTCATGCCATTCCTTTTCCATATTCAGTCCCATTGCTGATTAAAGTGTCTATATTCAGTTTGTGATAAAACTTGTTCGTCAGAATGTCCTTCAAGTTTGCGTGAGACTTGAATACTTTTTATTATATATTGACCCATTCACTATCTTATTCTTCCTCGTAGGCATAATGACAGAAAGGATGTGGGAGGGTTTTCGTCAGATGGCTTGAAGGACTTGTTCTCTTTACAAATCCGACTTACCTTTATGATCAAAGAAAATTCATTCTGTATAAGGATTAACCAAAAGGTTTCACTAGAAATTGTTAATTCTGTATAAAAATTAACCAAAAGCTCTTTCCTTATAAATCTCTATCCTTATCCAGTTATTATTATTTTATATTATTATTATTTGGGATTGATTGCAGCTGTTCATTAGTTTGGCTCTGGTACGGAGAAAAGAAATTAGGAATGAATAGAATAGCTAAATATCTGCTTCGCGGAGAGGAGGAAGGGAGCTAATTGATATATGCATTGGTATACAAAATTGAAATATTTACAGTTCCATACGTTTGAAGTGCATTTTAGGCATTGACATTGATGCCTATTTTATAAAGAATTTTCATCTCTTATATCCTATTGAAGGCTCCAATTTGTAGTAATAATTATTTGCATATAGATTATTAAGACAAGACCAATACATCTCCTAATGCCAATTTACAATGCACCTATCAGTTGTCTATCATGTGAGGACACCTGGCTTAAGCCCGGAACCCTGTTTCAGTATTGGTGAAATTTTTTTATTTCAGTTGGGTTCTCCCAGACCATGATACTTGTTAAGTGTATGAATTTAACCCCTCTGTATATGTTTAAGCTTTTAGAGCAAGTGATACTTTTGTCTCTGATCTTATTTGTTGGATTATTGTTCATGTGTTGACCTATTATTGAAATTTATGTTTGGCCCACATGTGAGGGTGTGTTAAGTGCTTACAGAGAGGAGTTTAATTTAACCGCTCAACATGCTTCCTCACATTTGGGCCAAAAACAAATTTCAATAATAGGTCTAATACGTGAAACAATAACTATCAAATGAAGTGGAGCCAAGGTTCAAACACGGGATCTTATGCTCTCATACCGTATTAAATTTCCATTTATCTAATAAGCTAGGTGGTAATTTTACAGCCCTCACCTGAAATGCTTTCTTATTTCACCATTTACATGATGGAATTATGTGAAATGATATCATGATGAGTCAAATAATCAAAACTAAATATTAAAATGTGGGGATAGACTTGCTTTGATGACTGCACACTCTGTGCATTCTGTTTAAGAAGTAATCATCAAGATGGTTTAGCTCTTTTTGTACTTTCAGATTGCCACTGCAGATTGAGTATTTCTTAAATGTGTACGATCTGATTATAGAGCTTAACTTATGTATGTTGAAGTAGTTATCTTTCTACTATTTCTTCTTATTTGGCTGACAAATTCTGCATGGTTTTTGAAGGATAACGAGAATAGAGCTTTCCAACGAGCTTGTGATATATTTTGTATCGAGTCTGGTCTGGTAAGTTAAGTAGTTGTGATCAATCTCACACTATTTAGTATCTTTCATCACCATTCTGATAAAAAAGACTAAAAGCTAAGATTAGGCAATGAAGGACAAGGTTGTTTATCTGATCTATCTGTTGTGCAGTTACAAATTTGGGACTTCTCAGGACAGACAAGCCAATTTCTGATGAATGAGCAGAAGCTTTTTAGCGTTTCAAATCAGTCTGGTGATGATGTATGTTGTCTAATGTCGTAAATTTCTGTTAGATTCATTTTTCACTAGATATTCCTAGTGAAAATTTTGATATCTGGTACTCCTCAGATGAATTAAGCCAAACTCTCCATAGTTGCTAGTTGAAGATTGCCATTTACCTATACTTTGAGACCTATTTTGGACATACTAATAATAATCATTGGGCTTGTTTGTTCTTTACTGCTGAGTATTACAATTTTGTGGTGCCATTTATTTTTGCGAATGGAGGATTTAACTAATCACCTGCATCATGGTAACTTTACTGTTTCTCCATATACTCCACTCTGTAAAAGGCCTGTGATCTTTATCAGCGGTATCTGCAGTTCTGATTTCAGTTATTGATGAGTGGCAGTTATAATGCACTAAGCAATTTGTTTGATTGCTGTTTTGTTTTATTTTCTGGGTCCATTCTGATTGTGGAATGGTTAAATGGGATAACTGTATTGCATAATCTTTAAGGAATGAGCATACTGTTCATGGTGTTTTGATTTGCAAATTCAAGTCACAGTATTTTAAATATCCAACTTTAGGATAGATATGATTTTTTATTGGTTAGACTTGAAAATAGACTTTTGTTCTAGTTATCCTTTGGAATTCATGTTTACAGATTCTTTTGAAGTTGGAAGTTTATGGATTATCACTTGTTGAGGCTAGGGAAACAAAAAGAGAAAAGTTGATGTTGGAACAATTCAAGAATGACGTTCCCTCTTCCAATAGTTCACTGATGATGAATGGGAGTACAGACAACGTTTACTCATATTCTAGAGTGAAGCAAACTTCTCTCTTGGATGGGGGGTACAGTACTGCATGCACTTTGGGCTTAACTGGATTGATTAATCTTGGGAACACATGTTTTATGAACAGTGCGCTCCAATGTTTGGTGCATACCACAGAGATTGTTGACTATTTCTTAGGTGATTTCCACGAAGATTTGAATTATGAAAATCCTCTGGGCATGAATGTAAGTGTAGGGAAAAATTTGTTTTGCGTTTGTGCACTGAAGGAAATCATCTTCATGTTACTTATGGATATTTTTATGACCTTACCATCTGTAACTCCACATGGACAAGCACATAAATATGGAGCAAGAGTAGTAATTGATCTATATGAATTTGGAATTTCTTGTTAGGGGAATCTTGCCAGAGCATTTGGAGAGTTATTAAGAAAGTTATGGAGTCCAGGAGCAATAACCGTGGCTCCTAGGGAGTTTAAATACGTGATTGCTGGTTTTGCTCCTCAGTTTGGTGGATATAATCAGCATGATTCTCAAGTTAGTTATGATTCATCTTATCTTTTAAATTGTATTTCCTACAAATTTCTTATGTCATCAGAAGGCATGTCATGGCAGTCAATGCCAATACCTGGATGTGCTGCTTGTGTTATGGACATAATTTCATTTGTTAATCATTCAATTTAGGGATATTTATTTTTCACAATTTTTTTAACCTGTATAGGAATTCCTTTCCTTTTTATTGGATGGACTTCACGAAGATTTGAATCGTGTGAAGTCCAAGCCTTATCTTGAAGTTAAGGATGAAGATGGTCGTCCTGATGAAGAAATAGCTGATGAACATTGGAGGAATTATCTTGCTCGCAATGACTCCGTTATCGTAGATTTATTCCAGGTGAATGATACTTCCATTTCTTCTTCTTCCTTTCCTTTTTGTAAATTTCCTACCATATTTTTCCTGTCTTGCTAATTTTCCTTCCACATGCATCCAAGATTTATTTCTTTCAAGCTCTTATTGATTATAGCACACACTTCCCTGTTTGATCCATTTTTGAAGAATTAAACATGTCTATCTCAAAAGGAATTTGTAAGAGAGATCTTCTGGTTAACTTCAGGGTCAATACCGTTCAAGAGTAGTTTGCCCTGTTTGCAAGAAGATGTCTATTACATTTGACCCTTTCATGTATCTATCCTTGCCACTTCCTTCTACAACAACGAGGACCATGACTTTGACTGTCTTAAGCTCCGATGGGACTACTTTGCCTTCTGCAACCACAATAACTGTGCCTGAACATGGGAATCTCAAGGATTTTGTTCAGGCCTTGAGCGTGGCGTGTTCTTTGAGAGATGATGAAACCTTGCTGGTTGCTGAGGTATGATCCAGTCTTAGTTTAATTAACAGATGTTAACATGTAATCTTGTTGGTTAGATTACGTATTTGTATGATGCTACATTTATAAACAAGCAGGAATTCTGATGACTGAAACTTTTATTTTTGATTTATTTATTTATTTTTTTAATGAAGACTTAAATTGGATCTTGGTGCCTTTTGGTACTTATAGAGGTATACAATCACAAATATTTGCCTGGAAGAATCTTCGATGTCATTTTTTTTTTTTTTACTGTTACTTTTACAGTTCTAGGATATAGTTGATTAGCATTTATCTGTTCTGCCTTTCCTTTCTCTAACACTTATTTATGTCCACTGCATCATCTTTAAAGTTTTTATACTTAGGAAGATCTATGGTTGTTTAATGTAATGAGATACTCTATCTGAAATGCAGAATTTTGGAATCATCTGCAGGTATATGATAATAGGATAATCCGTATTCTCGAGGATCCATCTGACAGATTAGAGCTTATTAGAGATAATGATCAACTGGTTGCATATCGATTGCCTAAAGACCGTGAAAACTTCCCTTTAGTTGTGTTCACACATCAGGAACAGTAAGTTTCAGCTGTTATCTTACGTCTAATCTTTTGTGTTAAAAACTCTAGACTTTTGATGCAGCATTTTCTTAAATTGTGTTCTCTCAGAAGATTCTGATATGTTGATCTCTTGCTCGAAAATTATGATACGATCTCGGTGGTTCTTATTGAATGTTTTGCATATTTTAGTGTATTAACTGTAATAGATTATTGTTTTATATTGGTAAAACAGTACTTCTATTTTTGTAATGTCATAGAAACTGAACCATTTTAATTATTTATGTATTATGGAATTGTATTATTTATCCATCACATAGCATACATAAGTCTGGGGGTTGATAAACTGTAACTGCTGTTTAGTCAACCAAGGGCATGCCAGAATCTGAGTGTTTTGGAACTTTGGTAGTTATATGACTTAATGGAAAAAAGGAAAAGCCTTGATTTGAAATGTGTGAGCTGGATGCCATCTTAATAAATATTTTACATTCTGCATTCCATATATTTCTTAGAGCACCTCCAAAATCTTCATTCTCTTCAAATTTCAAATTCTTCACCAGCCCATATTTGAACCCCATACATAAATCTTATATACACTAATCACATATTATAAATAAATTAATTAAAAATGTAATTTTAAATAATATGCCAACTATATTTTTAATTATTCTGTAACTATATCTAAAATGTGGCACCCAGTGAATATATCATATCACTCATCTAAATGTAAAACTAAAAATTCTTATCCAAATACAATCTCTAACTTTCATTCTCAAAATAACAACAAAATCATGCAAAAAAAATCCACTGCATATAAAGTCTTCTGCATTTTTGGTAACTGGAAATAACTTGGCATGGGTACTAGATTCCTTGTTTTGTCATTCGAAGTGATTTTAGTTGTTTTTGAGCTCTTTCTTTAGTGTAGTTCATAGCTGTTCTGTTAATCTGAATCAGATTTTTAGAATTTGCTATTATTTTTGCCTTTTCATGTGATATAATTTATTATTTAGGTCAGTTAAACCTGAAACTTCTTCTGGGGGGAAATTTGGAATTCCGCTTGTTTCAAGAATGTCTCCCTTTTCTGAGGGAGCTGAGATTCGTAAGGAGTTCCTGAGGTTGCTTCATCCGTTTCATATTCCCACGGAAGATTCACGGAATGACAATGATGATATATGTAATACTGATGACAGAGATCTAGGAACAGAGAGCACAAATTTGGATCAAGAACACCTGCATACTGAACTCAAGATTGATATGCCGAGGGATTATGAAATACGTATGGAGGAACCTATTCAGATGACAAACTTTTCTAATGCAGTAAATGCTCTTGTCTCCTGGCCAAAGAAAATGTTGAAAGACTATAATACTGGCATGTTGAATTCTTTACCTGAAGTGTGTAAACCTACATTTCTCTTGAAGAAGCCTCAAGAATCTGTTGCATTGTACAATTGTCTTGATGCTTTCCTGAAAGAGGAACCTCTGGGCCCTGATGACATGTGGTACGTATCATGATATTTCCATTTAATAATAGTATATCATTTCCATTTTTTCATCTTTTGTTTGATACATCGCTTCTCTGGCAGTTTGGTCATGTTTACCTTTGCATAATAATAATTGTTCCTGCCTTTAATTGAGTTGCATTTTATAATGCTTAGGATGTGTCCGACTGTCCCTTCTTCTGTAAGTTTTTTTTTTTTTTTTTTTCCCCCCTGGTCTCTCACGGTTTTCGTTTCAAACTTATTTAGGTACTGTCCTAGCTGCAAGTCTCACCAACAAGCCAGCAAAAAATTGGATCTTTGGAGATTGCCAGAGATCCTGGTTATTCACTTGAAGAGGTTCTCTTACAACCAATACTTCAAAAACAAGCTAGAAAGTTCTGTTGACTTTCCTATAGATGACTTTGATCTCTCATATTACATGGATCACAAAGAGAGCCCAATTTCTCACCAGTATTCGCTGTATGCTATTAGTAATCACTATGGTGGCATGGGCTATGGCCATTATACTGCATTCATCAAAGTAAGAGCGTGTATTTATTTTGTCAACAGCATCATTCTTGTGATGTTTTTTGGTTCAGTGCTATATGTTTTCTCTTGTAGTAACTATGTGTAATACAATAGAAAAAAGGGGGAAAAAAAAATCCAAGTGCATATTGATGTTGTGAACATGCTTCTTAAGTATACCTGCTTATCTCTGAAAAATAAATACTCTTACTGCCTCCAATAAGAGGGTCAATATGAACTGTGCCTTTGTGGAAATGCATATGTGCTTCATTTTGTTTGATCTCAAACATTATCACCCATCTTCTGTTGAAAGCTTTCAGTATGCTTATGTTTCTAAATTGGCCCTTTTAGGCAAGTCTAGCTTGTTAGAGACTGTTTGCTCATTTATTCAAGTGCATTTGCTTTATGTTGCGAGTGGTTTCATCTTTTTCTGGAATTTCGTGTGTAATTTGCAGCATCGAGGAAGATGGTATGATTTTGATGACAGCATTGTTAACAAAATAAATGAAGAAGAGATAAAGACGTCATCTGCTTATGTCCTCTTCTACAGGAGAATCAAGGATAGTGTATAGAGAAAACTGAAATACAATGAAGTACGAAATCAATTCAGATGTACAACGGGGGGCATTCAATCAAAGCATTTCACTTTGTGCAGCAGTGACCAACTGTTTTGCCGTTCATTGCATTTCTTTTTCATTTTAACATATTTTGGGGGGTGAAATGCGCATTTTACTTCACATCAGATCATGTCTTTGAGATGAAATGCGCCCCTTTCGATGTATCAGTTCCGGTAAAGCAAGTCTTTAGTCCCCTCTGAATTGGTCCTTTGTCGGTAAATACTTCGTATTTAGTGTTTTTATTTTTTTTAATATAAATTTTTTATTACATTCTTCTAGTTCTTTTTTTCTTTTTTTTTTTGGTAATTCATTCTTCTAATTCTTTTGAACTATATGTGTGTGTATATATATAATTATTTTTTTCTTTTTCTCAATTTCTGTTTTAGTTGGATTTAAATTTTGGTGACATTTTTAAGTTAAACTTACATTTAGATTAATTTTTCTCCGTAGGGCCTAAATAAAGATTGTTATGATAAATTTTTGCCTCGGGAAATAGGGGCTCGCATTGTAGCATGTTAGTGCAGTCTTTACTAAAATACAAATACTTTAATTGTTAAATGCAGATTTCTTTTTTCTTTTTTTTTTTTTTTTTTTTTTGATAAAATGCAGGACTCTTATCATCTAAACACAAGATCATATACCAGTAAAAGATTTAATACTGGTAAAATTAAAATCTTTCTAAAAGAGATTCATTCAAGATAAATAGGACTTATTAAAGTTTAGTGAGATCTAATTATTTTAAACTGTCTCTTCTTGAAAAAAGTTCTAATTTTCTCCTTTTTTTTTTTTTTTTAATAAGAAAAATTTATTATATTTTTCAATAATTTTATATATTCATAAAGAAAAATTAAACTAACTTAAACTGTCATATAATTAAAATTTATTTGAAATTTGTGGATAATATCATCAAATATAGGAGAGTCTAGAGGATTTGGGAGTTAATGAAAAAAGCACTATAAATATTCCGAAGAAATAGATTATTATGTGAAAATAATTAAGGGTATGTACTTTTAACTTAACCTTTTTAAATAAATTGTCTTTTTTTGCTTTTTTACTTAAATTAATTATTCAATTTATTTTGATTTATTTTTTAAATTTTTTACTTATTAAATAGACCTAGAATTGACAAGAAAGGGTACTCAATTATTAATATTTTTACTTAATTCGAAAGGCAATTATTATAGACAGTACAATTTTGTAATATAAAAAATAATAATTTTTGTTTAATTTTGTGATAACTAAAATTTCACTTAATTAATTTTTTAATTTTTTATTAATTATCTTTTTACTCTACCTTAATTGCTTATTACTAATTATTAATTACTTTTTTAAAATATCGTAACGAATCACAAGTTGATATGTGACAAAGATGATATAGATACCTTGAGCGCTTTTCCTTAAGTAGAAGACCAAGAGAGGGTCAAACAATGGAATCCTATCACTTCCTTTCTAAATCTATCTAGAGATCAAATTTTATATTTGTATTATTTTAATTTAATTTTGCAGACACGAAATCATCATATCATAATAAGTGAGATTATTGCTAATAGAGTTACAACATCATGACAATTCGGGAGTTGAGGAGGTAATTAAATAGAGATAACAAATAAACTTAAATTTAAAAAAAAAAAAAATTGTCCCTCCAATAAAAAGTTAATTAAATAATAATCGATCGGTAAAAGGAAACTATTATGTAAAAATTCTATTAAATAATAATAATAATAAAGGGAAATTGGCATAAATACTCCTCAAACTAGGTTATTTGGTGACATTAGTTTTTGAATTAATTTTTTTGTGACATTGGTCCCTGATTTATGTTAAATTATGTGAGATTGGTCCTTCTGTTAAAATTTTTTATTATTTTACAGTCTTTTTTTTTTTTTTTAAATTACCCAAGAAAATTTTAGTCATTTCATAATTCATAATAAAATTATACAAAAAAATAAAATAAAATAAAAGGCCAACATATATGTATATATGTACGACGAAAAAAAATGAGAAAATAATTATATGTATCTATATTTGTATTAATAATATATTTTTCTTTTGTATAATGTTATTGTGAAATGATTAAAATGTTCTTGGACAATTTTTTTTAAAAAAAAATTAACGGTAAAATAACAAAAAATTTTAATGGAAGGACTATTCCCACACAATTTAACATAATTCAGAAATCAATATCACAAAAAAATTAATTTAGGGACCAATATCACAAATGACCATAGTTTGGGGACTATTTATGCCAATTTTCCTAATAATAAAAGAGTGCCCTCGCTGTCGCAGTCGAAGCTGCAGCCCAGTGAAGGATTCGCCGGACTTCTTGCTGCAGATATTCTATTCTCGACATCATGAGTTCATCCTCTACCCCTCGTAAGTTGTCTCTTAATCATTAGTTTTATGCTTACATCTTCAGCCCATTCCTGAAATGATTTGATACTAACTCGGAAAAAGTTTTTGGAGGAAGAAGAATTGTTTATTTGCATTTCTAACTAATTTGTTGATGGGTTTTTCTTTATTTATTTATTTATTTTGTGAAATTTTGGTAGGAATTGTTTCTTGCATCTGTCTAATTTGTGAAATGGCTTTTCCCTGCTCTCTAATCAAGAGGTTTAAGAATTATTTGTTACAACGTATTAAAATTTCACTTTTGCAGGTGGAATTTTGCTGTATTTTCACTTCACTAATTTTTTATGCGCATGCTATATATAAAATTTGATAAATTTGTTGTGCATTATAACTAGCAGCATTTGTTCATGGAGACAAACTGGTGTTAAGGGGTCTAAAGTTCCATGGCTATCATGGGGTGAAGCCAGAAGAAAGGAAGCTCGGTCAGAAGTTCATAATAGATATAGATGCCTGGATGGATCTTCAACCTGCTGGCATTTCTGACCATCTATCTGATACTATTAGTTATACTGCTATATATGGGTGAGTTTTTTTTTTTTTTATTTAGCTCGATGACACCTTTATTTCTTATACATCTGATTTCTATCTCTAGTTTATAAAGGTTGTGAGCAATACTTGACCTTTTATAGAAATATCCTGTTGAAAGTCTTAAAGATTGCTAAAATTTGAGTGAGTTGGAAAACATTTTTTGAGGCTTGAGCTTATGTTTTTACATGCTCTAACTGGAATAAGATGACTGTAACTGGTATTGTAATGAATAACCTTAAAGAACCAGAAGGTATTATCTGTAGCAGCACTAAAGGCATTTCTTGTTGTGAACAGCAGCTACTGCAGCCCTAAGGAATTGATTTATATTCCACCTGCATTCTACCCACATGTGAAACTTACTGAGGATTTAAAAAATTCAAGAAACCATATTCTTTTCTGTGTCACAAGATGGCAGCAGAAGCAGTATGTTAGTTTCCTGTCTATTCATATAATAATGTATGTAGTGTTAAATCGAGTTAAATTATCACATGCTCTAAGAGCTTAAACTAATAGAGTTTAAACTAATAGAGAGGAGTTAAATTTATTCTTTTAATATGGCTTTGGATGAACCCATCTACCTAGGATAGATAATTGGAAGCAATCCATTTATTTGAAACACCTCCACGAGCCTTTTTCCACATCACCGCAGCTTCATAATTAGTAGTTTATCATTGAGCTTCTATTTGGTTCTTTTTAGTCCAGAGAGATACTACTGAGGGTATGACTATATTGGAGTAATGGAGTGTTAGATGTGAATTTCAGTTTAAACTTATACCTGTATATGCTAAATGTTTGCATTACTGAATACCTGTTGTAATTTTTTCGCTTTTTTTTTCTCTAAAGGAAAAAGAAAAGTCTTGAACAAAAGCTTTCTTTGGGAATAACCCTTTTCAACAACTGTTGTCATCTCGTAGGTGATGTTTTTTTTTTTCTTTTTTCCTTCTAATAAATGAAATTTCATTAAATAACGAGGGACAGGATTGTTCGAGAAATTGTAGAAGGGACTCCTCATAATCTTCTGGAATCTGTGGCTGAACACATTGCATCCAGAACTTTAGCAAAGTATCCTCAGGTTTCAGCCGTCCGGGTGCAAGTTGGCAAGCCACATGTAGCTGTGCAAGGTCCAGTTGATTATCTTGGAGTTGAGATCCTTAGATATAGAACCACTGATACATAAATTCAATTACAGTTGCTCGAACAATTTGTTCTGTTCTTGTTAATTTTTGACTTTTGGTTGTCTTCTGTGGAGAAATGTATGTGATTCTGAAGTTCAATTTCTAATTATGTTGGTTTGTTTACCACTAATACTTACTCTATGCTATGTACTAGAAAAAGCATCATCAAAATAAAAGATTATCTCAATGAACACAAACCTGTTCATCTTGGGTGTGATCTAACCATACATCAGAATCAAAGAGAAATACATGACCTTTGTCTGGTGCAAAAAGGAGAACATTACTCAAACTAAACCACTTTCTAACATTACAATGGGTGTCATGAAGGTAAAAAGTATACATAGCTAAGAACTGGCAGGATGAGTTGATGATGCAGTAAACCAGAAGAAGTAAGATCACTCAAGCAGCCATTGCACCAGAGAGATGATCTTTCGATCTGCCTTTACGATTCCATATTGGAGTGGTCTCGATAAGCTTATGTGGGACAAGCCGCTTTTCTCTTTTAGTAAGCTTCCGGAAATTTGCAACTTTCAGCTTAGCTATCTCAGCTTCCTCATCTGGGGTAATCTCCCTAACTACTACTGTCAGTCTACATTCTGGTCTTACTCTTATTCCGGATCTACCTTTAGCATGGTATGATACCCTCTTTTTAAAAAATCCCTTTCCCACGAATGCCTCAGCTACAGATGACAAGGGTTCATAAATTAAAAAAAGGAGTATGCATTTAAAGTAAGGAGAGCACAACAACCAACAACAATGGTGGTTTACCAACAAGAAGACGATCACTGTCTAATCCATGATTGTGAATTGCATTTGCCCGTGCTGAATGTATGACCTGCAAAAGTCCAAAGGCATTGGAATATCTTTCTCTCTTTTCTTTGAGAATTGATTCTGGAACACCCATGAGGATAATACCAAAACCCCTTGAAAAAACAATCCAGATTTATATTTTCACCCATTCCTAACTGCTTACAATAATTCTGACCTTAAGAAACTTTAAGGATTCTTTAGATAACCAATGGTTCACACATTAACAATAGTATCACCTGATATACCGTTTTTGCAGCCCTCTTTATGGTTACTTGCAACTGCAATAGAGCATCTTCAACACGCATCCCACGGACCAATGCAGCTACCAAGTTCACCTTCTTAGGACTCTGAAAAGAAAATCTCCTAGTTAGGAAAAAATAAATGTCAATGCTCAAAGCAAATTTTAAGCAGTACGACAAGAAGAATAAAGCTCCCAAAATTTGAATTTCGGAGCCAAAAAAAATAACTGGATTTTGGAGTTACACTGCTGGTGACTGATGGTTATCTAGCATCCAGTACTTTTCTGTTAAAAGTACAGTCAAGTCTCTCTACGAATTCAATATTTAATAGAAATATTAAAAATAATCGAGGGCAGTCAAAAGAGTGCATCTCATACCTGTTTTATTCCCTTTAAAACTGCTTGTACTTTTGAACGTTTACATACATCTTTCTCATTTTCACTTTTTCCACTCTCTATCGCAAGAGCCGGAGCAAATGGTGATGAAACTGGAGTTGCATCTGAAGAATCTGCAAGTAATTTCCTTGAACTAGTGAATCCCTGCCAAAAAAAAAGGTTGGAACTTCTGATCTGAAATGTGGAAGCAAAGAGTAATCTACAGGAACTTCTCACATACTGTATTAAGCACCCAGAGGTATTAACCAATAGTTGAAACTTAACTTCTGAAACAGAACAAAAAAAGAGAATTCAAATTCTTAGACTGGGTATGAAAGCAATAAATAGTATTGAATATCCACACTCATACAAGTTTGCATTTGTGTAATTCTAGAGTATTAGAGATCACTTTTATGGGATAGACTTCCTTTATTTTATTACCTCTCCTTTCTGTTGTGGGTCAAAGAAGGATATGAAATTGAAAACAAATACTTCCAAAATTGAATAATTTTACATACAGGACCTTTTCTCTTCTTGTTTTTTCTTGGAAGTTAGTATAAGTAGAGGCTGTATTAGGAAAGAATTTTTGAAAAAACAGTGGTCTTTTTTAAGTAAAAGAAAGTGCAATAGTTTAAACATGACTTAAAAGAAAAACATATATCATGCTTCTTGTTTGCTCTCACTCGAGTAGAAAACAGCTAAACCTACTCCACCTAAGCTTTTGAAGCACACATTCCATCATTTTTGTCCCAAGCTTGCATCAAAGACTACCTGATTTGACCAGACATCAGGAGTCAACAAAACTAAGTTTAACTACCCGATTTGACAAACATTTGACGTATTTAATCAACCAAATGTAGGTTTAATAGGAATTTTTATATCATTGAATGTAATCATATTATTTCAATAAATAAGTAAATAAATAAAGTAATAATTATGCTCCTATAAAACCATCTATTTTGAAAATAAAACTTTATCCAAATAACATCTTAACTAACATATGTTCACTAAAAAAGTGAACCCACTATTTTCCAAACAAAGTTTACTTCTTTTCTTTTTTTTCTTTTTTTTTTTTATTTTAAATGTATATATATATTCAAATAAACCCTAAATAAGATGGAAAGAATCAGATATTGTATCATATGATATTTCAGAATCAAAAGCACCACGAAGCTACCAATGTTCAAAGAGAGGACATTAAATTACCAGCCGCTGTAAATATTGGTGTAGGGGCCTTGATGGACATGGCAAATGTTGACTCCAAAGTGTTCGTGAATAAGGCACCTCACCTGCAATTTTTTTTTTTTTTCTTTTCCCATGTCACCCAATTATCCAATAAGCCATAACCATAATGCTTTCAGATTTTCTAAATCATTGAGGGATCTCAGATAACAGATGATGTATTCAATCTCAAACCCCGAGTCCAGATGGGAAATGAGAAATGAAAAATGAAAAAGAGGACATTCTTGAGGGGGACTAATCTCCCGCATTTTCCTAAAGCTCTAAATCATGTTCTACTATATTACCAGAATGATTGCATTCAACATCATGTTCCTGAAGTAGCAAAAGAAGACATACCAAGTAATGGGGAAGCCTTAGTATGATAAGACAACTTGTTAGGAGCAACGTTCCTGTTTTCAAATCTCTTCCCAGCTTGACGCAGGAGAGACTGGAAATGTCGTTGCCAGCCCACCATTGCTTAAATTCAGAAGATTCTCGAGTATAATTACCAGATGGATAATATCAAAACATCTATCAAAAAAATTAAAAATTAATTTGGAATATTGAAAGAACGTAGATACTAGGTTCAGATCAGTAAAATACAAAATAAAGAATGCTATCATGATAATAAAACTATGTTAAAAAAGATCACTTTCTACTTTATATTCTCTTATTAGGGGCAACCAAAATGTCATTTAAGATCCTTGTATGAAATGGCACGAGAATAAATGGAAACACACAAACAAATGCAAAACTCTAAGGGTACATCTGGACAGTAATTCTTTTTTTTTTTTTTTCCCAGAAAAATTCTATTTAAATTTTGGCAGGTTCAAGATAGCTATATATTTTTTAATTTGAAAATTTTATAATTAAATAATAGAAATATAATTAACACCTTTGAAATTTTATATTTTATAATTTAAAAAAGTAAAAAAGTTGATCAAAATTTTGAAAAATTACTTTTTAAAAAAGAAAAGGTGTCCAAATTGACCCTAAAGTTTATTAAGTTACCTTTGACAGAAAATGATCACCAGTAACATATTCTCATCAAGGACAGCAGCAACAAGTGATTGAGTTGAAAAGAAGTTAATGATTTGAAAATATTTTTCTTTGAAAAGAACAAAAATCCACCTCTTAATATTATGGTATTTACCTATTTTATTATGCCCAGCAGAACAAATAAAATTGGACATATATATAAAGAATCTCCAGTTAGTGACTACAGTACATGGTCTGCTTCAAACAGTCAAGAATACGTCGGGCAAGGTAAATCCATTTCCAAACAAGTTGTAGTTCAAAAGATGTCCATAAGCATAGGAACCCAGATAAATACGTGGATAAAAATAAAATCTGCCCTGAAAAGACCTACTTTCCTTGAAGAAAATGGGTTTATTTTTTCATCAAACGTGGGTAATGCAAGAAACATTAAGCAACTGCAGCACCAGAAGGGACAAAAAAAAAAAAAAAAAAAAAAATGAAAAAAGAAGACAAAGCAAGATTATTATAACCCAATTCAGATATTCCCAATTAAATTCATCAATATCAGGCAAACAAAGGTAGCAGAATTCTTGATTCATTCTGACAACAATTTAACCTTAATGATACGCTGACACTGAAATGCGAAATCTACAAGGAACACAAAATTAGAAAGATCCAAATTGCTAAATACATAAGATAAACAACAGAGGAAATGTACCAGTGAAGAGTTCGGAAGCAAGGCTTCAGTTGAGTTGACAGATTGAGCAGAGAAGCTCCTGCCTGCAAAGGGAAAAAGAGGGCTTTCGAGGGGGTTTAAGGTAAGAAACTTCAAATGGGTGTTAATTGGGCCGAATTTCTTATTTAACCCCGTTTTCCGTATTTTGGCCCATACAACCCTTTTCTGGGTTGGACTTTTTATATTCACAGTACTGTTAGGCCTTCTAAGAGCAGGTCAAGCTCAGCCCAAATTATGAAATCAAGTTTTCTTTTCTTTTTTTTCTTTTTTTTTTTTCATTTAATAATTTCCAGTTTTAATTTTTTTTTTTTTTTAATTTTTGAGTCACATTTGACTCTGTCATATCTCGAACTCATGACCCCTCGAATCATAATTGAAACTTCTATTAACTAAGCTACACCTGTTTGACAATTTCCCGTTTTAATTTATTAGTCTAATTGACCATAATTAATTACTCTCATAGTAACTTCAATTATGATTTAAAAAATATATATAAGTTATTTAAAAATTTAAAAATCCTTGTAATCTCAAAAAAGTGTATTTATATAAGTAATTTTATGTCAAATTTCAATTATGGAAAATTTTCTAATTTAGTCTCTTAACTATTTACGTTTCTTCGAATTGGTCCTATAACTTTAATTTTATCCAAATTGATCCTTTATCGATTTTATATTTTCCAAATTGGTCATTCCAACCAAAATTGACTAAAATTTGATCACTTTACTGACATATCAATTAAATTAAAAGGGTATTTTAATCATTTTATTTTAGAAAAACATAGAATGAATATAATATTTCAGCCAAAATACTCACTTTTTTCAAGAAAAGGGAAAGAGATGTGAATAAATTTAATATATCTATTATATTTTTTCTCTTTTTCTAACGTGAAATGATCAAAATACCCTTTTAATTTAATGAAAATGCCGATAAAGTAATCAAATTTTGGTCAATTTTAGTTGGGAGGACCAATTTAAGAAATAAAAAATAGATAAATGATTAATTTGGATAAAATTAAAGTTATATGACCAATTTAAAAAAATATAAATAATTAAGAGACTAAACTGAAAAATTTTCCTTTCAATTATATATTACAATTTTAAAATATTTCGGGGGTAAATTTATTAATTTTGAATTAATTAATAAGAATAAACAATGAGTGTAGTCAACTCTCTTAATTGGCGCGTCGAGAATTATGGGAAGACTTGGATCAACGAATCGCTTAAAGTCGACGCACGGGACATTGCACGCATATTGAACTTTCCACTTATAGGACGACACGTGCCCGTTTTTGTTTTTCCTTCTCCACATTTAAGGCAGCAAAGGGTGCCCTCGGCCTCCATTATTCGTTCAAGAAGTTTCCTACTTTCCCTTCGCGGCAGCCGGCGGTTATTATTAGTATTTACTATTCTCTTCGTATCTTTTACTTAATAATAGGAAAATGGATGAATTTGGTCTCAATTTTTTTAATAATTAGTGTAATTAATCTATTTTTTTATTTAGTAGGTTTTCAATTTATAATAAGTTGGTATATTTAGTTATTTTTTTCAAAAATTTTGTAAAAAAACAAAAAAACAAAAAATCAAATGTATCAACTTATTATACATTGAAAACTTACAAAATAAAAAATAAAGAAAATGGATCAATCACACCAAAGTCATAAATATTAGGGACTTAAACACACACACACACACACACATATATATATATCAACTTTTTAAAATTAATGTAATATGTATTATTTATTGTAAATTGTATTCCTATATTGCACATTTAGGAGATTTACGAGGGATTATTAAGTAAGAACATAAAGCACTCTACTCAATAATGCATTTTAAATCCATCAAATACACTTAAAATATCTTTAAAAAACAATATCATTAAGATATTTATAATATTATTTATAGTACTTTTAATTATTAATTAATTTAGTGGAATAATAAAAGTTTTAAAAGTGAACAAAATAAAATAAATAGTATTTTTTTAAAAAAAAAAATCATCATTTTAATCTTTATTTTATTATTCATCTTGTCATATTTTGATTCAAATCTTTAACAAATTGTATTGAATTCGAATTAACCTTTTAAATATAATTATATTAATTTAATTTGATATAATTACAAGAACCTACATTATTTACATAAATATAAATATATAATCACGAAAAACTCAATTTTTTTTTTATTTTTGTTTTTATATCTCCAATTTAATGAATTTGACTATACTTAATTAAAATTTATTTTAATGTAAAAAAATATGCAATTAAATGCATACATTACTTAGACATTAGTATTTTCATTATTACTAGAAAGGACAGTGCATTTAAGACTTCAAAATAATTACAATATTTAAGACTTCAATATTTTAATTCTTAAAAGTTGTAGCAGTCTTACTTATAATTTAAGATATCACAAGTTATAAACATGTTAGAAGTGAAAGTGCTTCAATAATTTTTTTTTTTAAATAAATAAAAACTTAAAAGTTATTACAATTTTATTTATGTTAGAATTTTAATGTATGTAATATATTGAGTAAAAGAAAAGAATTTGTAGATTTGGTCCTTAATCTTTTGAATATTAGTGCAATTGATATTTTTTATTTAGTAAGTCATTAATATGTAACAGATAGATAGATGTATCTGATATATATTTACAAGATATATTATTTAGTCGGATCAAACTTCTTTATTTGACCTGCCTAAATAATAAATTTTGTAAAAAGAAAATCAAATATACTTATTTGTTATACATAAAAAATTTACTAAATTAAAAGAAATAATAAGAGAAAAAAATACAATAAAAGAATAGATATAAATGTTAACCACCAAATTCATCGATTTTTTTTAATTATAAGATTGATATTTAAGGAAGATGATGTGTTTGGATTTCCACTCAACTAGAGTTGAGTGAATTTTTTTGTTCCTCAATTACCCAGCATATTTGGACATTATTTTTTTTTTTTCAAAATAAGTTTGTCCCCTCAAAAATATACCTATAAAACACATCTATAAAATTTGTGGACCCCACCTTATTTTAAAAATATATATTATTAATAAAATCACTCTTACACACTTTTTTCAAAACAAACATTCTCTTACACACTTTTTTCAAAACAAACATTCTCTTGCACACACAATTATTACACTTATAAAACTTATATATTTAACTCTCATTTTTTCCAATATAAAATTCAATTAAAAAAATTACATACAAGATTTGATTTGAATGAAAAATTTGTCTCAAAAATACAATTTTTTTCTAATATAGTGGAAATCCAACATACCCTAAATTTCAACCATAAAAAAAAAAAGAAAAAAAAAAAAAAAGAAGGAAGACTTGGAGAGAGAAAGCTCTTTTTGATGTAGTACAAGTCAAGACATAAATACTCGGCTAACTTTGTCTACGAATAGTCAGTTTAGGTCTTTTTTTGGTAAGTTGTTTAGATTCCTTGATTTTTGTTTTTATAGGAATTGATTCATAATTTTTAATTTATTAATTCTTGTTTTTAAATTATTTAATGTAATTAATCATTTTATTTAATTTTATTAGAGTATGTTAAAAAAATAATAAATATGTTTTTAACACGTAATCTATTTTATTTATTTTGTTTTTTAAAATTGTAAATCCACACTTTTTACCTAAATTATCAAAAAAATTTAGTTACTGAACGATAATAAAATATTTACATTTGGGAAGGAAGATCGCATATTTTATGTCAATTATTTTTAATGATACTATAACAAAATTAAATGAAAAGATTAATTACACTAAAATATTAAAAAATATAAATTAAAAAGATAAAAAAAATTAGAGAATAATTTGTATAAGAATAATATTTTATAAATAAAAACAACTAATTTTCCAATGATCAAATACTCCATAAAACTAATGAATAGAAATAAGAAATAATCTATTGAGAAATGATACATATTTAATTAATCACACGTTATTTTTTCTTCTATGCTACCTCACAAACACACAAACTAGACAAAAACAATGTCCAAAAAAAATAAAATTTGTGGAAAAAAAAA
The DNA here is from genome assembly GCA_035583425.1 of Marsdenia floribunda. Taxonomy (NCBI): domain Eukaryota; kingdom Viridiplantae; phylum Streptophyta; class Magnoliopsida; order Gentianales; family Apocynaceae; genus Marsdenia; species Marsdenia floribunda. The sequence continues at coordinate 7,625,009 of JAXGGT010000162.1, read as the reverse complement.
ATGATGAAATTGTTGGAACATTTTCAAAATGTTAAT
>JAXGGT010000162.1:7588953-7599113 GCA_035583425.1 Marsdenia floribunda | reverse complement strand
ATTGATTGGTGACAAGGTGGTGAGTTAGGGGTAGGGGTAGAGGTTATCATGTAGAAGAGAGATTAGAGGATGTCCATGTAAAGAAAAGGGAAAGGGAGGAGAGGATAGAAGAGAAGATGAGGAAGTTTTGAAGTAGTATTTATTAATGGATTGATAATGCAAAATTAAAGGTTAGCCACTAGAACTTCTTCTCCTGACCGACCTGTTGGCCTAAGAGTTTTTCTGGCTCTCCTTTATTTCCTAATTTGTCAAGAGGTTAAGGATTCGAACCTCACTCGAGTATTCCACAGTTCTAGATATATTCACAAATACAGATATATCTGTTCTATTGGGCCTTCTTGTGTAAATTAGTTTAGATCGGAAAAGCCTGAAACACCACCTCAAAAAAAAAAAAAAAAAAAAAAAAAAAAGAGTTGGCCACTAAACTAATGATGTTCTATGTGTGTCTTTCTTGATGCTGCCTTTCCACCAAATTTAGCAAAAACTCACATTATTATTATTATTATGATTACTTGAAGAATTGGGTTTTTTTTTTTTAATATTTTCCTAAATAAATAAATAAAAAGGGTTAACGTTGGCAGAATAACTGCCTTAACTAAAAGAAGGAAAATCAAGGATTGATTCTTAAAGTTGGATAATGATGATGATGATTTGGTGTCAACTCAAGTGTGTGGGAAGATACTTCCAGATCACTAAATTCTTTCCCTTTAACATTTTACGTCAATCCTCAATTATTGTAATGGAAATGTTGTTTTTTTTAAAGTTAATCTTTGTATTAAATTCTTAATTTAATATAAATAGATAAGCGTCATGTAAGAATTAAGATAAGATAATAAAAATTAAAATCTGTCAGATACAGTCATAAAAATAATAAGTTTTTTTTTTTTTTTTTTTTTGCTTTTACTAACTAAATTTAGTCATTATGTTTTGTCAATACCATTTAATCAATGCGTTATTTTATTAATAGAAAAATAAAAGAGTAATAATAAAAGATGTTTTTTTTTAAAAATAATAATAATATTAATAATAAATGGAAGAAATAATATATTTAATTAAATTTATATTATCATAAAAATAACCTACAAATTATGGAGAGGTGAAGGCTTAAATGGAATCTCCATCAAAAAAGGACCAAAGAAAAAGCTTTGATAGGAATGTGAAGCCCATAGAAATAAATATTTAGACAAACATGAATGCAACGTACCATCTAAATCGATTCCTATACATATTTCTTCTAATATTATCTCTAATAATATTTTTAAAAAATTATTATTAACTATTAAATTAATAGTTATATATATATATATATATTATTGTATTTATTAAATTATTTGTGTTCGACTCGTTTAACTTTCAAACTCAAACCCGAATTCAAATTCAAATTTAAATTATATTTTAAAAAATATAAATTTAAATGATAAAATATTAATATATACATATAATCATATTTATATAATATATGTATATATATATTATAAGTTATTCACCAACACTCAATTATGTTCAAAACATTATTAGAATTTGTTCGTATAATATTAGAGTTTAATAAAAATTATTTGAGTTTGTTTGTTTGTTTAATAAATAAATAAGTCTTAATCAAACATAAATAAATTCCAATAAATTTTGTTTATAAATTATTTGACTTATTAATATATAAATAAAATACATAAATAAAAATTTAATTAATTCCCTTAGAATAAATATATTATTTTGAATTTAACCATTTCTAATAAATGAATATTTGTAAACAAACCTTATTGTAATAATTAGCATGAAAATAAAATAATAATAATAATAATATCGTAACGTGGGTGGGAAAAGAAATTGATTTTGACTAGGGAAAAAAAAAGGAGGAAAACGGAGGGCTGAGATGACATAGAAAGGAAAATGATTGGGCCGTCCGATCCCAACACGTTCTGACAGCTCAGAACCTCAAAACGGGGTTGTTAGTACACGTCAAGAAACGCCGAATGTGGGGCCAATCACGTTCCGTGGTCGTGCCACGTCGGCTCCTTGCACGACAAACACTCCCCGTCCCACTCTGGGTTCAGGGTCCTCCCTCTCCACCTCCCAGTTTCAGTTTTATCACCACCCACGTTCTCCTACAGTTGCTCTTGTGTTTTTTTGCATTACATGCAATCATTGCCTTTTCTCTCTTTTACCCTTTTGCCCTTTTCATCTACCATGCCTATTTGACTATTATACCCCCCCTCCTCTCATATATATATATATATATTTATTTATTTATACATTTATACATTGATTGTTCTTCTTAAATTATAAATTAAGCATTCTAGAGATTAAGCATATGTTTTTCTTCAGCAAAATATATATATATATATATATGCTTTCCAAAAATATTTTTTAAAAAAAATTAATTAGACAAGAAGTGATTACTCTATTAATACAAACTTTATCTATAACTATGAATGATTATAAATTTGTGTCATACCAAAAGGAAAAAAATAATTAAATATAACCTCTTTTTTTTTTTTGTGAAAAGACAACTTAAGTGCATATGAGATAAATATATATATATATATATATATATATATATATTTTTAAAGAATTATATTAGGAATAAATGATTATTCTAGTAGTGTAACAATTTTATTTAAAGATATTATAAATTTAAGTCATGTTAAAGGTAAAAAAGATTTTGTAATTAAAAAAAGGAAAAAAAAAAAAAGGAGAATTATATTAAGAGTTATATTTAGTTGTTATAAAATGGGTAAAAAAAAGAAAAGATTTTCTAGAAGCAATATCATGTTTAGCAATAATACTGGAAAAAGAAACTTGAATAGAATCAATTTTTCCATTGATAGATTAAAAAAAAAAAAAAAAAAAGGTGATATATATATATATATATATATTGTTGTGGTTGGGCAGGGGCTTGTAGATGAAGTCAAATCAAAATATTTGTCTTTATACAATTTAAGGTTAGGGTAGTGGTAAATACTAAATACTATTTATTACATAAATAGCAAATAGGATAATGAAAGATGCCAAACAGGCCATAGTCATATCATATCTTGTATGAGTGAAAGCAAGCAACTTTTGAACCAAACCAAGTGTAGTGTAGTATGCATTCCTTTTTATTTATTTTTATTTTTATTTTTATTTTTATTTTTTTTAAAAAAAATGGTACAAATTCTTTTTCTTTCTTTCTTTCCCAATGTTATAATGTTGCATATTGGCAATATATATATATAGATAGATATAGCTTTTGAGATAAAAGGTTAGTTACCTTTCTTCTCAAGGAACATTGAATTATTCAATGTTTGTTGACATTTCAACCATAAATAATAATAATAAAAGAAAAAATATTTTTAAAAAAAAAAAAATCAAAGAAATCATGAAAAAATGCCATGCTTTATTATTATAAGTATGACTAGAAAAGAGAATAAGGTCTACTTCAGTTTTGTAACTCTCTTATTTATTTAGGTACTTCTATCTGATTTATCAAGTAAAAATTCTTGAATTTAATTCATATTTTGGATGATTTTATATCACATTTCAACCATGTATTATAGTCCCGATGAGTATTCCCCTATACCTCATGCATGATTCCAACTCATAACGTTTCATAGTCATATGTGAAACTACTATTACCCGAGTAAAAAGTTTTTTTTTTTTTTTGTCAAGAATTATTTTACTTTTTTTAAAAAAAAATTATTCGTGATATAATTTTTGAGTTATATAAATCTATTACTTTATATTAAAAAGATTTATGCGATTGAAAAAACATATTCTATATTCTATATATTCATATAATCTTTATGTCTAAAAATTTTCAATTAAAACATTAATTGTCTTTAAAAATCTCATGTTAAAATACCAAAAAAAAAAAAAAAAAAAGACAACAATTTCATAATTTTTACTTTTTACTGATTGGAGAAATGAATTAAGTTGAATTTTTTTATATATATTTTAAAAAACACTATAAATATATGGTGCAATTTAATTAATTTTAATATTATTTAAAAAAATGAGACAATTTTACTTCTATTGTATCTCAAACTCATGGCCTCTTGAATCATAAGTAAAAGAGCTACCAACTTATTGACAATTTTAATATTAATTTAGAAAATAAAATTTTGAAATGTATTAATTATATTTTAAAATATATATATATATATATATATATATTTTGCACTTGTAAAATAATTATTCAAATACAAACAAAATGCTTTTGTCCCATTACTTATGATTTTAAATAGCTTATAATTATTAAATCAAGTACATAAATTAATTGAAGAATCATTTTATATTATATATATAATTAAAAAAAAAATGATAGAAGAAGAATCAAGAAAAATTAATAATAATAATAATAGGAATTTTTGTGGTAAAGAAATGTCTAGGTTCATATCATAGGATACTCTATTTTAATATATATATATATATATAACCAACGTGTACTCCACATGCTATTCCTCGGACAAACTTCCCATTATTTCATAGTACAATCTGCTACTACTATTATTCCAATTCAGTACTTTAATATTTATATAAATATATACATACATACACACACACGGACACACACACACACACGCATATATATATATATATATATATATATATATATATATATATGCATATGAATAATTTACTCTTTTAAAATTAAAGACAAATTAATTTTAATATTTATGTAAAAAATATATATATATAAATGTATCGAACAGGTAAAGAAAATAAATAATAACTGTTTTTTTTTTTTTTTTTAAATGTTGGAGGACAATAATGGAATGTACCACTCCAAGTAATTTGGAAAAACAGCACGATGATAGGTCAAAGTTACTGTGTATATTTATATTTTAGAATTCCCTATAATATATTTTATTAATATAAATATTTTTTTTTTTTGAGATATTTTTAGTAATGTATGGAATTCATGACCTTTTGAATTATAAGTAAAATTGTTATCAATTGCGTTACGTATATTTGACATTTATATAAATAATTTTCTAAAATTTTGGTTTACAGCCTTTTCTTTTTTCTAAAATATGATATCAAGAAAATTATTACCTTATTGTATAAGTCAATTGTGTCACCAAAATATCCATTCAAAGTCAAAATGTTTAATTCAGATTATATGAATAAATAAAGAATAAAAATTAGATGAATTTAAAAAAAAAAAAAAAAAAAAAAAGAGTGAAGAGGGAGTGGGGTAGTTTAGTAAATTTGTCATATTTAAGATGCTGGTTATGGGTTCTGATTTCTTCGGCAAAGTTGCCCCTCCTTAGTATTTCTCGAACCACACTTCCAACTTCGGTTACCAGTTTTCCCTTTTATTAAAAAAGAAAAAAGGAAAAATATTTCTTTTATTTTCATTTTGCATCAGAATATTTCCAACCCCCGAGTCACACTCTACAGTTACAAGGAGCAAGAAATCACCACTTCTTTATCATCTTCATCAATCAATCAGAATTCTCGGCCTTCAGACAAGGTACCCGCTATATAGAATTCGTGTTTTTCTCGCCGACTCTGTTTTTTTTTTTTTTTTTTGGGTTCTTGATGTTCTTGTTGTATCAAGTTCTTCTTGATTCTAAGGTGGTAGATTTTTCTTTCTTTATTTTTGACACTCCTGAGTTGTCTTGGATCATTTGTCTTTTTTCTATTCTTTGAGGGGATTTTTATGCGGATTCTGGTGTCTTTAATCTTGTTTTGTTCTCTGTTTTATCTGTCTGAAAGAGACTGTTGTGATGAAAGAGGGTGTTTGTTCACCGAGCATCAACAGTTTTTAGACTGTTTTTGGGTCCAACTTAATTTTGTTGTGTTTGTTTGCATCAATGAGTTGGGCTTGCTGTTTTGCCTTTTTCCTTTTCTCAGTTCTGAACTCAAATTGAATTTTCTCTGTGCTCAATAATTGTATCTGTAGTTCAAGCTGAGATTTATGGTTTCCCTGTTTTTTTTTTTTTTTCAGATATTTGCGCGAAATGGAGTCTGAAAATGGGGTTCAAGTAGAAGATGATAATAAAGGTGTTGTCGGAATGATTAACGAGGAAGTGTCAGTTATGGATACCAAAGAGAATGACAGCCTGAATAAAGGTGACCTAGTTTCAAACGACAATGTTGTTTCAGGAACTGCAACAATGGAGGAAAAGCAAACAATAGGTACATCAGTAACAGAGACTGAATTAACTAAATCAAAGGCCAAACCCAAACCCAGAAATACAAGCAAAGCTTCAGTTCATGGCAATTCAACGAGCAGTAAGAACACTAAAGATCAAAATAATCTCAAAAAAGGCCCAAGCTTACTTGCTCGCAAAAACAGGCCAAGCTTAACTCAGTCTCTGTCCTTCCCTGCAAGAGGCTCTCATGTTGATACCGTGAAAAGTCATGATGGGAGCGCCACAAAATCAGGTTCTAAACACTCTCAATTTTCGAATAGAACTGGGAGCTCGGTAAAGGCAACAAGCACAGTAGCAAGATCAAAGGGTGAAGTATCAAGCACTGGGGCTGGTGCTGGTGCTGGGAGGCGAACAACTTTAGCATCATTGCCAAGCCAAACTTCTTCTTCTTCTTCTTCTTCTTCGGTATATAGTTTTATTTATCTTGGTATTGTTTTGTTCTGTTTTTCACCATTTTTCCACTAATGGTACAACCATATACGTCTTTTTTTAATTTTTCCTCTGACATTTATGTTGGTTTGCTGAAACTAGCCTGCAAAAACTCCTTCTACCGATGGAGTCACAAAAAAGGAGACATCTGAAGAGTGAGTCTATCTTGTGGTTGTGATCAATAACAATTTATTTATAAAAGAAGGAAAAGGGGATTTGATTTGATCAGCTGAGTGATTGAAATACTTCTTTTGATTATTTATGCCTGCAGATTGGTTCAACAAAATCCCAAGTCAATTAAGACTTCATTGCTTGCCCGAGTGGATGAGGATGCTCGCTCGACTACCTCATCGTATTGCCCTTACTTTTAATTTAACACGGTCTTTTCATTTTGCCATTTTCTTTTGCCTTGCATTAAGTAAACCATTTATCTTTTATATAAGCAGAAGTGCCACTCCCGGAGGACAGCGAAAGGCTGCTGGATTTTCCTTTAGATTGGAAGAACGTGCTGAGAAGCGGAAAGAGGTAAGCAAATTTAGTTCCTTCATTTTCAACTGAAGATGTGATTTTTTTTTTTTTTTTTTCCCCCGGTTAAAACATGAGTCTCTGCCCTTTGTTTCCCAGTTTTTCTCTAAGCTAGAGGAGAAGATACAAGCTAGGGAAGTAGAAAAATGCAACCTGCAGGCAAAATCAAAGGTAATTTGTTCTCTCATTCTGTTGAAACAGAAGAAGTATACAATTACTTCTCTCTGTCGGAACAGGGAATTTGACACTCTTCTTCCTTTGATCAGGAAAACCAAGAGGCTGAGATAAGGCAGTTGAGGAAGAGTTTGACTTTTAAAGCAACACCTATGCCAAGTTTCTACAAAGAACCTCCTCCAAAAGTTGAATTGAAGAAGGTAGTTTGTTTGTCCTTTTCTTGGTGAATTGCAATCCATTTCTAGATTAAATTCATCTACTGCTTAACACCAGTGTGCGTAAATACCACGAAAGCAAGAACACTTTAGCACTATTTTTTCTACTTTTTCATAAATCAGAATTCAGTTATCTAGATGCCATTTTGCAGCTCGTAAGGATGTTCCAACTTCAACGATGAATAGTTTATACAACTCTGGATGGAAAAGTCGTGTTTATTTTAACTCTTTAACATCTATTGCTAATTCTACCCAATGATTTTCTTGATAATGTTGCCGATATAGGAATCTAAGTTTTCACATGCTGTGGATAAAGTACATCTAGCTTCTAAGTTTTCTTTTGGAGGAATGTTCTAGCAACACTTCTAGCCGACATTTCGTTTTCGTTTCTTTTCTGCAATTCTTGTTTTCGCTTCATTTTGCTCAATACATCTAATCAGCCTGTCTCCGTGAACAAGTTTCTCATGTGCTAGACTTACTAAGATGATTTTGCTTTGTTTATTAGCAATTAAATGTATAAGTCATATGTTTTTATACTAAAAGAACCGATAGTCTGAGAGAACATTTGGTTGTTGCTATATATGTTACCATCTCTAAATTCTCTCTATCTAATCATCCTACCTACATCCATCCTTCTTTCCTTTGGTTTTTACATGACACATGATGATCATATAGCTTACTGTTTTCTTGGTAAATCATACAGATACCGACGACGCGAGCTATATCTCCAAAGCTTGGAAGGCACAAAACCTCTGCTGCTAACTCAGAAAATGGAAGTTCTTGTCTTAGCCCCAAAGCGATAGTAGAACAAAGCAAGTCAAACAAGAATTCACCCGCAAATGGCAAGAAGAGCGCTGCTGCATCAAAGAAGCCACTTAGAAGGTCTCAATCCAAAGGCCAATCGCGGGAATCTTTGCTCTCTAGAACTGAAGCAAAAGCAAACAAAACAAAATCAGAACCCTCAGAAGGTGAGGATAGCAGAAATTATGCTCAGGAATCTGAAGAAGTCTCCGAACACAACATGATGATGTCCCAAAAGAATTCTGCCGAGGACACTGCTGCTCCAACTTTGGCTTCAAAACCAGTACTTGAGGTTACTGTTGAAGGGTAAAGAGAGAGAAACATATATGCTAAGCTTCCTGATGATTTTTGAACAACTTTTTGTTCATTAGTTTTCAAATTTTAACTGCTGTGGAAATTGTAGCTTGGATGTTTTGTTCTAGTTTTATTGTATATTTTGGTGGTCTACAGGTATATTATTATTCTTTTTGTAGTGAATTCAAAGCATGGACAAAATAAACATGAATTGAATACTCTTTTTTCTTTTTTTATCATTTTGTTTGATGTCAATTGCTTTTGGCATATATATTGTAGAGTTCCCTTCTAAGCTTCTTTGAACAAAAAAAAGTTCCTTGGTGGTTTTACATCTTATTGGAACCTTAACTCCGGCCAAAAATTGTGAACAAATTTTTATAATTACATGTACATAGACAACATTTTTATAAATTTAATAACGGAGAAATTATTTCAATTGTATAAATTATTTTATCTTTCAATCGAAATCTTAACTTAGAAATCCTAATTGAAGGATTTATCTTATGAGATATGCTCAGATATGAATTAAAATATCTAGTAATTTCAAGACGCATGTGAATTAATAAGGTATTTTTCTAACTCAAGTGAGTTTGTAAGTTCAAAATCACATTCACATATACAATCATTTAAATACTTAAGAGTCAAAGTTTATATACCGGTAGGTATCTACTTTGCTCTAGTAAAAATTAATCAAAATGTGGACATGACTTAGTGATATTTCTTATAGTTGAAACTTATTTAAGACAACTCGTATACTAAACCAAAACGTTTTAAACTTTTAAAAGTATATTACTTGATTGCTTAACTGCTAGCTCAATAATTAACCTCATTAGGTCTATGTATGGGATCACTTGTCTAATTCTAATATAGGTTGACATAATAGTATGGCATGTGCTTGGGTTTGGCTATTATTGTATTCGTTAGTGTTCATTATAACAATTCTTGTAATATTGACGGAAAATAACTAATATGCTTATTTTATTTTATTTTTTAATTTTACTAAATTTATCCGATATTTTAGAATATTTAAGTGAATAATTATGTTACGAGAGACTAAAATTTGCATACCATTTTTTTTTTTTTTAATTATATGTCCATTAGACATTTTCAATTTTAATTAATTTAAAATCAAATGTGTGAGATCCTTGATGAAGAAATCCTTTCAATATTCATTTTCTTGTACATAAAATTCAAACATGAACTATTAAAAAAGAATAAATGATAATATGTTTTTTGTTATGAAATCATACAACAAAATAATAAAAGTAACGAAAACAATATAAGAATAACAAGAGATATAGAGAGAAAAAGAATTTTATTAATGATTTTTCCGATTCCTTTGATACAAAATGATTCGTATCTTTCGTATGAAATTCGTTATGAAAATAAAATGGTCTTCAAAACCCTCTATTTATAGGAGGAGTTTCAAGGAGGGTTGCATCATCGATAACATCATATTTATCGATCTCGAGGTAAAGCAATAATGATGACTCTTTGATATATTGTATATCCACAAACTTCGAAGAAACTCTTCGAATTCATAACACTCCCCCTTGGATGTCTATAACATAAAGAATATGTCTCG
>JAXGGT010000162.1:7560871-7576315 GCA_035583425.1 Marsdenia floribunda | reverse complement strand
TATATATATATATACATACATTAGTAAAATTTATATAACTTTAAGATTTTTCAAAATAATTTAAAAAATTGATTAATTATTTTTATTTTTATTTTTATAACATTTGATTCTTTAATAAAATTTTCTTTTTAAAATTTTTTGTCAATAAAAAAAATCTTTCACTAAACTTTCAATAACAAGGTTCCTTTAAAATTACAAACTTATTGAACAAAAAAATTAGCAATAGAGAGATTTTACTAGTAAAAATTAAAGAAACAGACCTTATTGATGAATCTTTTTTTTTTTTTTTTTTTTAAATGCCAAATTAATTAATTTTACATGTTGGACTTATAATTTATAAAAAAAACAAAGCACATACATTTCATAAAAATTAATAATTGCTCCATCTATTGAACTATGTATATATATATATTTTCCAAAAAGAACATAAAAATTCGTCATCAAAGCTCATATTAATAATTTAAAGGGAGCAACACAAACAAAATCGAATAATAATTCATGAATTTATTAATGCAAGAAATTAGAAACCCTAATGGAAGATTTTATGTTGAACAGTATTTATATTATTTATTAATTTTATAAGAGTTAAATGGGAGATACGAATATAGATATGCAGTCTAAAATAATAATAAAAATAAAAATATATAAATAAAAATCAAGAATGGAGTTTGGTCATATATATTTATTTTATGTATTTACGTAGTTTGTTGTTATTGTTGTAGTATTATTTTTAAATTTTGGCCATCAGTTTTTGTCGGTGGTCACAATAAATATATATATATATATATATATATATATAAATATAGGCATAAATGTATATAAAATATAATAATAATCAAATGGTTTAATGGGCCAACCCGAATAAAGAGCCATAGATATTTTTCCCTCTACTTTAAATGCGTTTTCTCGTGAATTGGAGCCCTAAATCCCAATTCACCTCCCCATACATATTTTTTTTTTTATTTTTTTTTTCTTTGGGGGGTTAAAATTAATAATAAACGTTTCTAGAACTAAATTAAGCAAAACAATAATTACGAATAGAGATGATAATATTAAATTCAATATGAAAAAAAGAAAAAAAATACAAAATTAACTAGTTATAATTAAAATTTTATAAATTTAGAATAAAAGGATTGACTTATTTTTAATTTAATATTAATCGTATTTAAATTATAAACGAATTAAATCTGTATAATTAACCTCCAACTTAAATAACTTGTAACTCGTTTAAAAAAAAATTATAAGTAAATATTATTTTTTTTCTTAATATTTAATGTCTTTTGTCATAATATAAATGAAATTATGTTTATAGGTGAAATCATTATTAACTATTATATATATATATATATTAATTTTTTTTTTGAACAATATATATATATATATATATAAAGTTATATTTTTCTTTGTCCAACAAGTAGATATAAAAATGTAAAAGAAATTCACTAAAGCATTTCAATTGTCTCAAAAGACTCAAAATATTATAAAAAATTTTTTAATTAAATATTTAAAATCAATTAAAAGGAAAAAAATATTCTTTCAGTGCATAATGTATTTTGAATAAATTATAATTATATAAAATATTTTTAAATTATATTTATATTTAGATTAATTATCATTCGAATTGAATAAATTTTCTTTGAGAAATTAAATTTTTAATTTCAAGATTTTAAACTGTTATATATATATATATATATATATATATATAAGTGTAATTGTTTAAAAATTATCTCAATTAATGAATCAATTATCACATTTTGAAATTTATTATTTTTACTGATAAAAGAAAAATTGACAATGGAACTTTCTTCTTTCCCTATAATTAAAAAAAAAGAAAAAAGAAATGACACGTGGAATTTTGCGTCTGGAGTTGCATGTGAAGTCGGTGATCCCTACCCCCACTTGAACCTCAAACAAAAATAATAATATTATTATTATTATAGAAACCCGTGAGAGAATGGAATGGAATGGAAAGGAAGTGTTTTTGGTGACACGAGAAAGACAGAAAGTTAAGTGGTAATTTTCATTTCATGAAGAATGTGATACATTTTGGATGCATACACTGCTGACTTTATACTGACCCCAACCAAAAAAAAAAATTAAAAAGACTTTACTGCCCCCACCCAAACAACAACAACAATAATGATTTGAAGTCAAATGAAACTAAAGTAACAAACCTTACCTTCCCTTAATGGTTTTGCACAAAAGTGGGATTGGCAATTTCTGTCAAAGGGACCAACCATTCTCGTCCTCACCTTTTTTCTCCACTTCTAAAATGACTTATTTGTCCTTTATTTTATTTTATTTATTTATTTTTTTTCTGTCTTACTTTTTCTAACAAATTTTTACCTATTGTGAATATTATTTGAGATTACGAGTTTGATACTCACTACCATTCGCTTTATATAAAAGTTAGGATAAGATTGTCTCTAAGCAAGAATTAAATTCTGCGAATACAACTAGTGTGTCAAATTCAAATTTGTTAAAATACTAATTTTGAATACATGATGACTTAATTAAAAAAAAAAAAAAAAAAAAAAAGTTCAAATCACCCCTTTAATCTATAGAACTACCCTTTCTAACATATCTTTTACATAATTCTATTGGTAATTATCCAGAATTTGAATCACTTTCAAATTTGAACGCTTTCAAATTCGAAACATAAGCTTTGAGATTAAAAAGATAAAAAATACTCTCGCTATGTGCATATATATCTTATATATCACCTTATTTAAATCAAGATAATATTAATTATTCTTATTTTCTTAATATCCTCGTTATATATGTTTTTAATAAATGAAAAAAAGAAGAAGACAATATTATGATAATAATAAATTTTATTAAAGTCATAAATTCAAATTACTTTAAAATATAAAAATATTAATTTAATTAAAAATAACTATATTTATTTTATATTTTAGACCATAACATTCTACGTCATCACCACGCTCACTATAAAGATATTTGTAATTTTATTTTATTTTATTTTTATCCCCTTTCAACGAAAAACATGCGCACAAAATTTATTTAAATCTCCTGAATAAAACAACTTTTTATGTCGTAAATAAAAATCCTCATATCTAAAAATAATAAAATTGTAAAGAGTATTATAATATTTCGAACCCTAGTGTCCTCCTTTAATAAGCCTCCTCACCAAAGACAATTAATTCTAAGATAGGTAATAACTATTTTACTTTCTAAAATACATATTATATTTTTATTTTAAATAATTCAACCGTTTTAATTACATATCTATCACTCTATCATCTTATTATAAAAATTATTATATTAAAAATTGTTAACAAAATTATTTTAAAAAAATAATCAAAAGACCAAATCAAATAATCATAAATAAATAATTATGATATACAAATAAAAATATAAAACTCTAATTTAAGAATAAATAACTATAAAAGAAAAATAAGAAAATTTCCAAAATAATATCTAGAAACTACTGAGAAATTAATAACCTTTATGAATATAATATATGAACAAAGAAAGCGGGCCATAAATAAATAAGAAGTATTTTCATTTTTTTTTTCCCCCTTTCCACATAGCAGTAAAAAAACCCAATGTTAAACATTTCTTACAAAAAGGAAAAAGAAAAAGGGCCAAAAGGCAAAAAGCCACATGGTTATGCAAATTTACAGCACTGCGGATTAACATGGGAGGTGTTTGCTTGAGCCGAAGGATTTTTTTTTTTTTTTTTCTCTCATTTCTTTAAACAGAAAATAATAGTAATACTTATCTCTCCAAACCCAGGCCTATAGAGTCCCCCATATTCACCTGAAAATAAATAAAAGAGGTGCCACATTCAAAACAATATTTTCACTTCAAGGATTCACGATACATAAAGAGGACCAGATCGATTGATTTTCCTCATGTTATTAAAATGGAGGAATTTTTGTACTAAATTGAAATAGTATTATTAATTTATTACCTCCTAAGATGAAAGGCGGATGAAGAAGTTACCGGAAAAATTATGTCCAGAACTTAGCGTGAAAATGAAGTGGCGGCAACTATAGCAGGAGTGTCATCGGCGGGGGTTCCATGATGGATTTCTGTATTATTGCGGTGGTTGCCCTGCCCGGTGGTAACTGAGGATTCTACTGTATCATCATTTGATGGTGTCAAAGATCCAGCTCTACCGTTTCCTCCTGTTTCCAGGCGTTCCATCATGCGAGAAACACTAGCAATTCCGGCATCAACTTCTCTCCTCACTTCTGAACCAATCTCTGACATAGAACTGCTTCGAGAAAATAGTCTTTCCTTCCACCCTCTAGTACTCTTTGAAATACTCTCTTTGTATCTAGGGAACACCACAAACAATCTTACAAAATGCAGAAACACTAAAAGGGAAGACTAACATGAATCAATCACGAAGAAACAGTATTTAAATGCATAATTAAGTCTCACTTCATTGACATTGCATTCAATCGAGATTTCCAAGATTCGGAAATTGACTGGAAATCAGATGGCCCTCCTCTATCTTGACTCACTGGTGAATGACGATCAGAGCTTCTACATACATGAAAGTTAATAACTGAGAGGGCCGGTTAAGGATATGTACATGAAGGAAAGACTTTATGCATAGCAAATTTGCCATGCATTTCGCTTTTTTTTTTTTTTTTTAACATGCAGATGGATGGTTAGTTCGAGGAACATCAACAATACCTACTACCAATGGAGACCTCGTGAGGATTAGCCGGCATTATGATTGATTGAGATGATGAACCAGATGAAAAAGGTTGTGAATGTTCTGGTGATCCACGGCTGATCGCTCTTCGTGGCAGAGATATATTAGCTGGAGCTATCACGGCTGGCTGATGTTCTGCTACTACAGGAGCTACGGAAGCTGATGCAGGACCAGCAGCAGAAGTATTGGAATGCCTTGAAAACACCACAAAATGTGGGCGGCTTTGTGCTGAAGAGCGACTTCTGGACACTTCTCTACGAGCAATATGACGAGCCCTACCCATTGCTGCAGCAGCAGCCAAGTGCTGGATAATGCGGTCTTCAAGATCAGCATTATTAACTCCAGCAGGTAACTGAAACATTGTTAGAAGACGCAATAGATATTAACAGAGACTCCAGCTCCTTTTAAAATCGGACTGAAACTTAGCAAAATTCATCTGTATTCAGTTCAGCGAGTTAGTTAACTCACATGTTGCAGCTCAAAATCACCAAGAGTGGGATGATGGAATATTGTGGCATTTCTAGCTGGGTTGAGCCTCAGATGCCTCTCTTGTTCTACACCATCAAGCAATTCTTGACTGCCTCAATAGCAAACATGTGTAGTGTCAGATTAGAAAGAATCAACTTCAAAGAAGAGTATAACCAGAAAAGAGGCAAAATATGACCTAGAAGGATCTTTCAGACTGATAGGTTGCCAACACATTGGACAGTTTGAACTTCTCTGACACCTGCATACAAAATGACAAGCTTACTTATGTATAAATATCAAGCCAACAAAAAGATAAAAATGCTAATTTTATTTGTTCATTCATTATCTGTTGAACTGCATGAAAATCAGAAAGAGGGTGGTGGGGGAAGAAAAACTTCTCTACCCAAGTATCTTCAAGCATTTCTTACTCAAGGACAAAAAATCCATCTCAGAGTACACAACAGTAATCACAAACACCACCAAGAATGTGGCATTCTATGTTGATACTAGCACCATCAACCAGTTTTTACTAATGAGCTGCTGCTATTGCAAGTTCCTCATTCTGAAAATATTCAGTATTGTCAAATCAATTCTAAACCCCCCCTGTAAGCACAACCAGGCCCTAACTCATTTTCAGTAGTCCTACCAGAATAAGTAATGATGGTGATAGATCTCTATTCCTCTAATAGTTAGATAATCAGAAATGCTCAGGTAAAGACAGTAAAATTGAATTAGACAACCTGTAGTAATATATTGATATAGAGAAGACCAGAATTACATAAACAGATAGCCTGCAGCACTTAGAGACGCTGCACTATCTCACACACTCCCAAAAGGGGTCTGTCACTAGTCACAAAACAAGCATCACCTCATATCAAACTTGAAACCTCTTTTACCTAGCCCTCTCTCACCAAAACTAACCTGCCAGCTCATCACTTCCCCTAAAACCCTGAATGGGTACAAACTAACACAACTCATAATTAACACAACTTGTTACTAGCGAGTGCTATTAATCTTCTTCTTGCCTCTTCTTTCGTACAAATAACGTATCGACGGTTGAACAGATGGCAGTGACCATAGTGAAAGAGCTGGCTGGGATAGCAGCTGAATAAACCTAAACCAAATCTCTCATAAAAGATTTTCTAGAAAATTACTCATCTACTGTTTTAAAGAACTCACACCCTAGACTTGAGAATGCAAGCTGGTCTAAGAATGGTACTTGCATCTTACAAGCAGCAACACAAAGGACTGTAATTACCCTCCTAATTCGTCACAAGCTGATCCTCAAGGAACAAGAGAGACACAATTTTAGAAATGCTCCCTAAGAAAACCTGCATATAAGCAATGTAGAGAGATATTTGGAGCAAGCAATTCTGGAACATATGATGCAGATTTCTTTAACAAAAACACATCATGGTTAGAGAAGAAGAGAAGTTTAATATAATATTGGGAAATAAAAATCTTTTGAGCCTTGCTAAGGATATTTTGCCATCCCCTTTATGCTCTAGGCATGTACTATTAAGAAGTTTAAGGTCTACTTCCCTAATATAAAATACAGAATAATGAGATTACCCACCTCTCCAGTGGTAAGGGGAGGAAGAAGCAAATTCCGTTCTCTAGACATAGGAGAAGGATGTGAGAGAGACTCATCCCTAGAAGGAATAGATCAGGAAGGACAAGCAAATATGAAGACCTTGTTATTCTATTTTCCTTTTACACTACACTCTTCTTTAGTGTGTGTGTGTTAGCTAAGGTTGAAAGCCCTCAGGACATGAGGCAGAGCAGATACCCAATATGACCACAGTATTTTGCTGATCATAAATTATAGTAAGTGATTCCAGATTTGTTGATTTCTACCGACATGTCTTAAAAAAAAAAAAAAAAAATGTAAGTAAAGACTCTTTGGATTGACCTAACCTCCAAATAAATACCTTATTGTCAGTTTGTACCACATTCAAACAGTAAAACTAATGTTCCTATTTGAATACAGTCATTACAAACTTAAGTGACCTTACAGAAAAGGAAAATGCCTATGATAATCCAAAAAGCCATGCAGACCATGGCAAGAACAGATCATTTCGCTGAAGGTTTTTAGTTTCTTTTTTTCTTTTTCCCTTTTACTATCGGTGCAGCCTAAATTGTTCACAAATAACACTACTATGCATTTCTAGCCAACTAGGAGGTATACTACATTACTACTGGCACAGAAAATAACCATGATTTAGTAGTTCAACTTTTAGCACCGAATACTCCTTATGTTCTCAGTTAGATTATACCAACAACTATTTCATGGACAAGTGAAGAAATAAAAGGAGATTCTTTGACTACACTCTTGTCAAATTTACTAACCTTCCTCAGTTCTTGAAAAGATTTAGAAATTCAGTAAATCATATTTGTAGACTCTTGGTGAATGTAAATGAGATAATCCTAGAGAAAATTCATCAACATCCTTTCCAACGCTTGCTGTCTTAGCAGAGAGACAAACATTAACATAAAAGGTCACAATTCTTTATACTGTAAATATTGCTTCCTGCAGACATCTAAAACTGAAATATCCATATGCAAAACCTTTGCAAATGAATGTGGATCACCTGACAACCATTTGACCTCCAAACATGAGCTCTTCGTTCTAGTCCCTAAAGTTCTCAAGGTCCAGAGTTTCTTAACACTTACTTAGTTACTTGACAAATAAATCTCTCAAGTAACAAAATCTACCAACATCAAATTTCAGCAGAAAATTCTAAAACAATTTCACAACGAACTTGATCAAAGTTGTAGTTCAATCCAGAAGCAAAAAATAAGGTTAAAAGAGTCAGCCTCCAAACCTCTGTCATCCAAAAGATTGCACAAAGCTTTCCCACATTCTGGGGTTCAAAGAGAGTACCTAAACACAATTGTATATGGAATTAGCAATTATAGGTATGCCAGTTGGTAGGTTCCAAGTTAAGGAATATTGGTTAACTGCGTAGAATGGTCAAGAGAAGTCCTAAAAACAACTTAGCTACTTCATCTCCAATAGCAGCTTCATTTAACTACTTTCATAACAAATATCTCATCCGACATCTTTGACATCCGTATGATAATAGTAGAGCTGGGGCCAAGTTCCTTTAACTCAACAAAGGAACATCATAAAATTAAAATAGAGAAACTCGTTCAGTGTGTTGTTTTTCTTTTTCCCATAGCTGAATATTTAATTTGTTGTTACCTACAGCTACAAGATGATAGAAACTTGCAATGAACTCTAACCTATAAATAGATGTATACAAGTTTAAAGCACAGCAGTCAGTAACTAGGTTTAATTATTATTAAATGAAAGGATGATGGTTTGTAGCATCATAACTTGACAGGTATAAGATAAGCAAGAATCAAAACAGAGACAGTCAATGCACAAGGAAAAAAACAAGGACCTGTGTACTTCGTATTTATATTTCATTGCCTGAAAAGATATAAAGCAAAAATAGAAGTGTCCAGATTAAAAACTAGAGTAGCTTTAGAAAAGATAAGGGACAAGTATTGCATTTCCATTTCCATTTTCTTAATGGAATAAAAGCACTGTGAGCAATTGTCATTCAAAGTGAAAATTTTCACCATCACCCTTCTTTTCCCTTACATCATTTTCATGTCCCTCCTCCTTACATCAGATTCTAGTAAAACAAACCCAGTTTCATGTTTCCTCTGTCAATCCATGGTTCATATTTCCTCACATACAAATAACAATCCAGTATCTCTTACACGGAATAATTTCCTTAGGTGCAGGCCATATTGCATTTCAAATCATTTCACTTCCTGACATAGAGTCTTAATCTTGAGGACTCACTTATTTCTGATGTTAAGTAAAACAAACCCAGTTTCATACTTCCTTTGTCAATTCATGGTACCAAGTTTCTTCACATACAGATAACACTTCACGGTTCCCATACATGGGCCTTCCTTGGCTGCAGGCCTATTGCATTTCAAATCATTTCACTTCCTGATATATATAGAGTCTTAATCTTGTCGACTCTCACTTATTTCTGATGTTAAAAGCCACTGCAATAAATGGTCAGAATGGAATGTATGCACAGATGTCTAGTGAATTAATACTTGGGCCTGCAAATCCTTAACCGCAAGAAGCATATGAGAAAAAGAGCAATATCTCCCAGTGACTGCTAACCAAGAATTTCAACATTGTATATGCCAGACTAGAAAGTGAAAAACTTTGTAATATTTGATCTAAGCATCGATGGACATGTAAAAATTCTGGAATATCTTTGTACATACCATTCAAGAATGCACTGCAGGTGAAACTCATGCTTGCAAGTAGTCACCTGTTAGAGAAAACATGTATGATGTCAGTATAGATTGTCAGAACATAAAATTCACCAAAAATATTTACAAGGAAGAGCAAATTACCGAGGATGGATCACTCTCGGAGAAGGATTCAAGGCATATACTGCAGGAATCATCACATGCATCCTGAATGCCCCCTTCTACGAAAGCAGAAACTGATGTCAAATGACTTTCTGCCTTGTTGTTGACCTCATCCATACCTTGAACCTCCAAAAAAAAAAAAAAAAAAAAAAAATGCTACCTCAGAAGATTGTTTATTTTTCCAAATATTTTCCTCACTAGTTCTCTACATATTCACACGCGCAGACACCCAGCTAAACATGGTAATACGAATCTCGTGCATTTCATTCAAACTAATCTTGAGCACATCCTTGATGAAAAAACGGTAAAACAGACGCATTGCATGGCCCATATATTACAAGAAACCGACACAAAATGCAGATTCATCAATGATCAAACAGAATTGAACCCAAAGTCAAACAACTTTACCAAAAACGAATAATGAAAACAACGTTGCCCACAAGCACAGCCCATATCTGTAAATAGAAAGAAGAAGAAAAAAAAAAAGCACAGGAAAATTCCTATACAAACGACCCTGATGTACAAGGCAGTCGATTGAGATGGGAAAAAAAAAAAAAAAAAAACGTCATAAATGAAAAGAAAGAAAAATTGAGGGAAAATAATTTCCGAAAACTCAATAAAGATCATCATCACCACCACCTATCTCATCACACCATACCTAAACCTGTACGGCTTGAAATCCCACAAATTCGAAAAATAAAGCTAAAAAAAAAAAAAAAGGACGAAACGCATAACAAATCATAGTTTCTAAAAACATTCCAAAAAACTTATAAATTTACCTGTGCTGCTACAGAGAAAATAACAGAAATCTAGGTCAGCAATCACCCATGAAATTTAGAAACCAGAACTCAGAATTCGCCTCCTTCCCTTATTCTCTCAATGACAGAGAACCTAAGGTCCCATTCAGCTCTACCACCCCCTTAGAGAGAGAAAGTAATAGCGAAGAAAAGGGGGACAATAAAAAAGAAAAGGAAAAAAAAAAAAGGGAGAGATGGAAATGGAGGTCACGTTCAGTTTTCAGCTTTATTCTCTTTGAAATTTCCCATTACCATAGTTCCTTTTTTATAAATTCTAATTACTACCGTCCATTTATTTTCAATTTTTCTTTCCTTCTTAAGTATTATCCAATCACCATCGCCCTATATATATTTAAAAATATAATATTGTCACATTTTATCTCTTAACAATTTTAAAATTACTTATTCTTTTTTTTTTTTTTTATACACATTAATTTCTTATCTAATTTCAATTATTTAAATAGATCATTTCAATCGATAATTAATAAATTTTAACTTAAATTTTAACTTATAATCAATACATAATTTTTATTTAAATGGTAAAATAATAATTTTATTTATTTGCAAATCATTTAATATTAAAGTTTGCTACCTTACATAACAAAACTTTAATTTATTTTTTTAAAAAAAATAGAAAATATTTTACAAATTTAATTTTTTTTAACTATTTGCTATCCCATTTCAATGCAATACTTTATACATACAATATGTACAAAATTTTCATAAAAATTTATTGATTATTGGATCAATTTGAATAATACAAATTATAAATAAATAAAAACTCATAAAATTATACAAGCAATTCAAAGTAGTTGATGTAAATAAAGTGTAGCTCAGTTGGTAATAATTTCACTTATGATTCAAGAAATCTTGAGTTTACAAATCTAAACAGTCATGTTTCGAGTTACATTTCAAAATTAAAAATAAATAATAATATTTATTATATAATTATATATATATATATATATATATATATATATATATAACTCGTTAAACAAAATTAGGTTTAAGTTGTATTTGAAAAAGAGATTAATTTGTTATAAATTTCAAATCAAATAACTTAAACATAAATTTAATTTTTTATTTGTTAAATCGTTTAATATTCAAAGTTAGTGTTTTGATTAATTTAGATTCGATCATCCTTATGTTATTCTTGCTCGAAAGAAGACCTTAGATTCAAAGTTTTTTTAAAGTGGAAACAAGAAGGGTATCTGAAAACAATGTGGTAACTTAGTGATGCAGTTTCCTTTGTCTATGTGCTTTCACCTGGTTTGTTTAGTTAAAGTCTTGAGTTCAAATCTAATTTGAGACAATTATGTACCTTATTTTTTAGGGTTTACTCTTATAGATAGTTTCTTAGATTAGCCGATAAGAATATCGGATTAAAAAAAAAAAAAGAGAGAGGGGGTAATCTGAAATGAGAAAATCGGTTGCTTTGATGCTATGCTACTTTAATAATAATAATAATAATAATGGTGTTTGATGAGGAATAATTTAGTCGGCATTCATTTAGTGAACCCCACAGTCTTTGATGACACATTTGTCCACATTTGCTGCGACGAATAAGAATTGAATAACAAGATCCTTTTACGTGTACTATTTTTTAATCCATATGTACAACAGCAACAACTAGTGAAAGAAATCTTGTACATTTCATCAATTCAATTATTGATGCAATCATATATATATATATATATATATATAATCCATGTACTGTAACTCATTATTCCACTTCCCAAAAATAATAATAATAATAATAATTCTTGTATATTTGATGTATACCTTAATTTTATTTTTTGAGTTGCAAAAGGCGATAATCCACGCCCTGAGGGCCTCCACCCTCTAGTCCTCTGGGATTGTGGAGGATGCAAATCACGGTACCTAGCGGTTTCTTAGGCAGGAGGATAAGATTCTGGTGCCCACAAGGACTCACCCCACAAGGGAGTGAAAATCCCACACTGGGCTGCCAGGATTCGATCCTGCATCCTTGAGTTGCAATTTGCTGCCCGAGTACTAATTAGGCTACGCCCGCGGAGGGCACCATAATTTTATTTCTAATGTTAACTTAATTTGACTTGTGTTAGGAAGAGTTTTTGTATCGTACTTTTAATTATATAATATAATTTTATAGGTCTTTTTGTTATGAATTTATTAAAAATTAGTGGATAAAAATACTATATTATAAAAATAAATCAATTAGAGCATATATATATATATATATATTGGTATCATCTTTGTTTAAGTTAAGATGGATATAACTATCAAAAAGAAAAAGGAAAAAGTTAATACGGATATGTTTATATTTTAAATTTCTTCAATACTAATTAAGTTTTAAGAAATTATAACATTAATAATTATTATTATTATTTTTGTGGATCCCATGTTTTAATTGTTATTTTTGAGAAAGAAGGTTGAATGTGGACATGTCACGAGAAAATAATATGTTTGTGGCTTAAAAGTGACAGAAAGTTGCGGAGGAAAATAGAAAGTTTGTTATACAATGATATGTGTGTACACACACACACACATATATAAAATAATTTTTATTGTTTGGATACACAGTGTCTTAAATATGTTCTAATTATAAGTGGTACCTTTAAATTATGTTCATATTTAAATTAATATTTGTTCGAGCTCTTTTCAGAAAATAAGTTTTGGTCCTAAATTTTTAAACGACTGTATAAGTGAGTGTGGTTTCGAATGTGTAACCTCACTTAAAAAAAAGAGAATGTCTTATTAACTCATTTGCATAGTGGAGTTATATACAACACAATTTTGTAATTATACAAAATTGCAAATAATGATTGCGTCAATATATGAGTAGACACTTTAAATCTCGACAAATTTGGAATTAAATCATATCAAACTTTTCTTTCAAGAAAGTTCATTCAATACAATATTATATATATATATATATATATAAGATTCAAATTTAATATCTTATTTAAGAGATTAAGGGTTCAAATCTGATCCGAGTGTTCTACAGTTCGAGATATATTCGTAAGTACGAGTATATCCGCACTGTTGGGCCTTTCCAAGTGGATTAGTTTGGGTCAGAAGGGCTTGAGATACCACCTTAAAAAAAAAAAAAAAAAAAAAAAAAAAATCTTATTTAAAGAAACTAAATATTCGATAGTTATTTTATAAAATTTGAAATTGAGTTGGATTAGATCCGTTTTTGGGAGACAAGCACTCCCAATACTTATTTATCTATTCGGAAAATTTTGGATTTTAGTTCTATAACTATGTACGTTTCCTAAACTTGGTCCTAAATCTTTAAAAATACCTAACTAGATCCTATAACTATTTTTGAATTCTGAAGTAGGTCATTCCGGCCAAAATTCTCCCCTTTTCCGGCACTTTCAATCACGTGAGATACACATGCCCTCTTTTTTGATGGTATTTTCGGTTATCTCTTTCATCCCTCAAAAACAAAATAAAACATTATAAACTAACTCCCCACCACTGAAATTTCTTCTTCTTCCTCTTTTTCACTTCACTGTAATGGGGAGTTAGTTTATAATTTTTTATTTTGTTTTTGAGGGATGAAAGAGATAACTGAAAATACCATCAAAAAAGAGTGCATGTGTATCTTATGTGATTAGAAGTGCCGAAAAATGAGAGGGTTTTGGCCAGAAGGACCTATTTTAGAATTTGAAAATAGTTATAAGATCTAGTTAAATATTTTTAAAGATTTAAGATCAAGCTTAAAAAACGTAAATAGATACAAGACTAAAATCGAGAATTTTCCTAATCTATTCACAACCCTTGAATTCGAAATTTTACTTGTATCAACGTGATGTTATTGGTAGACGTGTTAACACCACATGAGCATAATACCCAATGACCCAACGGGCCAACTGAATACCAACTAATTGAATTGTGATATATAATAGAGATTTTGGGCCTATGTAAATATTATCACATTTGATAACTTTAGAGCTTTAGATTGGGCCATGCTAAAGAAGACACCCCGATAACTTTACTCACCTATCCTTATTCAAAATTGTTTGGGCACACCAACGACCACATAATCTAAGTTAAAGGAGCTTAGGGAACTCAGCGTAAATTAATATTAGTCGAAACCCAAAATAACTATTCGATATCGAAAAATTAAATCGGTATGCAAAGAAATCTTTTGTGCACATTTAATTTTTGTATTGCTATACATTATCCTCGGAGTAAATATTAGATTCTCTAGGAATGATTCAAGCTGAATTTAAATTAGTTAAAGCAGTAGCTTCAGATACCCGATAGTTTAACCAAATACATTATCTAATATATATACCAACCATCCCTTGGTTTAAATAATGGTAAAGAATTTGGTACTTTTTTTTTTTTTTTAAACATTTCGAGTTCAAATTTTACGAGTAGGAAAAATAAATTATTAGATTAGCGTATTTTGATTTTAATTTGATTTGATTCTAAATAAGTTAAGGTTTAAAGTGATTACGAAATATCCGTAAAATTCAAATCCAAAATATTATTTAATATACAAATTAATTTTTTATATATTTTATATGAAAAAATGGGTACTAAAAAAGCTCTTTTCCCAAAAAATTGACAACTTAACTTTGAATTAATCTAAATTAAAGTTTGTATTAGTAATTATAATAATATTGAAAAAAATTACAAAAATATTTAGTACATATTTTTTATTATTACGATAAATTTACTTCGTCCAGTTGGTAATAACTACGCTTATGATTTAAAAGATTATGAGTTGAAATCGTGTTAGAAGAGAAAAGTCTCAAAATTATATATATATATATATATATATATATTATCACCAAATAGTTGAAGGTGGTCTGGACAAAAAAAAATATATGATACATTTATAACTTTTATTATGATGATAATAATAATACATTTAAAATAAAATATTTATAAATATTTCTGAAAATTAAAATTTAATACTACACTATTTATGTCAAAATGACAAATCAAATAAGTAAATAGGTGAGAAAAATTGTACCCTTAACTTTAACATGAACCTACTAAAAGAAGTATTTTTTAAGTATGTACATTCTTAATTGATTTGAAACCGGTGAATTTCCATGGCATTTGAAAAAAAAA
>JAXGGT010000162.1:7541377-7554771 GCA_035583425.1 Marsdenia floribunda | reverse complement strand
CTTGATTAAAATATTTGATATTTTGAGGGACTAATTAGCAGTTTATTCGTGAATAATTGAGCCGACCAGATAATTTTAATTAATGGGCTCCATTTGATTTGAAATTCTCACTTTTGTACAAACAATTTCTTACTCTTTTTTTTCTTTTTCCCTTTCCTTTTTGCTCTTTTTAATTTATCTCCACTTGTAGGAATAGCAACAACGTGGGAAATTTGTGGGGACTTATTTACCATCTCCATTTTCAATCCTCACATATATTCTCGATCCTTCGTAAGGTATAATTATCACAATTCGTACTTGTTTTCATCGAGGATTAAGGATCCAGCCGGAACTTTCATAAAATACTATCCTCATAAAAAAAAAAAAAGAGATTTATTCATTTTTAGTTAAAATTTTAATAAAAATTACTAATAAATTTTGTAAAATAAAAAATAAAGTATTTATCAAATACTTTTTATATTTTACTTTTACAAAAATATCAATAATTACTATAATTGTTATGATTATGTATCATGTATAAATTATCATCCCCATCCCATCTCCAATTTTAATTTTTTTTTTCAAAATCACCATTTTCGTTCAATTAAGTCGAAAATTGTCGAATTAAAACAGGATTAAAATACAAAATTTCCATACAATACGATTTTAATTGTTATTTTCGTGTTTTCTTCTGATTTAATTGATGATTGTTTTATAAAAGTGTTAATTTTTACTTACTTTATTTAGAAAATATTCTCAATAGATGTATTTATTTTTCTTCTGTCAAATTATTAAAATATCTTTAATAATTCATATTGAAATTCTAATCTTTTGACTTCTTTTTTTTTTTTTTTTTTTTCCCTTTGAAGCAAAATTTTTATCCATCCGAACTTTATTTGTAGACGTGAATTGGCCTGTCGATTCCTAACTAAAATAAAACTATTTGTTCTTCGCTTAAGTGAAATTGTGAATTTAAAATCGCACTTACGTATACAGTCATATAAAAATTTAGGGTCAACACTTATCTACCCAAAAGAACTTACCTAATTTGAACAAAGATAAGTCTAAATGTGAACATAACTTAAATGTGTCATCCATAATTAAGATCTAATTAAGACATTTCGTGTACTAGTGTTGCTCAACACTATATTTTTTAATTATTAAAAAAGTTATTTTCCAACTCGAAAATATTCCCTTACCGAACAAGATTCATCGTTTCTAGAATTTTCTTGCTACAATAAAATATCTTTTCAAAAAATTTCTTCTATAAACAAAACCTTCGAAGATTGAGGCCAAAGTGAACCTCTTCCATTTTTCTTATTTTGAGATTCTTCTTTCAAACATTTTTGTTCAATCCACATTCAAACTTGAAGAAATTCTTCTCTCTTTTGAGGAAGATTTTTCTAAATCTTTTCACGATCATATCTCAATTTGAGAATGTTTTTCTCTCCAAAACTTAATTAGATCTACATTTTCATTGATTAAAGCATTTACATCTATATTCAAGCCTTTGAAATTACCTTTGACACATTTTTTATGCAGGGCATTATACACATACCTGATGGACTCTCTCTCATAAGTCCATCGGGTAACACCCTTTGAGATTACCATCGGGTACCTCCATCTTCATGGTCCATCGGGCAACACCATCATCTTATCCCTAACGAGCCTTCATCTTTTCTTTCCTAAGGACCTCCTTCGGCCAAAGGACCACATAATGATACTTTATGACCTAGTTTTCTAATTCTCTTTCAACTTCTTTTTTTCTCTCTTTTTTAAAACTTTTTTGAGCTATTCAAAACCTCTCTAAAATTAGAATCAATTTTTTTGATTCTTAGAATTTTCTGGGAAACAAATTCTTATCTGATTTTCAACCACATCATGTACTAAACTAAAAAATAAAAATAAAACCACTTAGTTATATTTTTGAAGTTGTATATACAAAAGTAAATATTAAAAAATTTGTTCTTCATAAATGATATTCACGATTTCTCTTTTAATAGATTCAAATCTTATTTAA
Organism: Marsdenia floribunda; assembly: GCA_035583425.1. Classification (NCBI taxonomy): domain Eukaryota; kingdom Viridiplantae; phylum Streptophyta; class Magnoliopsida; order Gentianales; family Apocynaceae; genus Marsdenia; species Marsdenia floribunda. The sequence goes on along the minus strand of JAXGGT010000162.1, from coordinate 7,552,772 downwards.
ATTTTTTTTTTAAAAAATAGATTTATTTAAATAAATTATGTATATATAAATATGAGATCGCATACATAAATACTATATTTTTAAGAAGAAGATCATAAATAAAAACAATTATAATCTCTTGAAATTAAAATAGTTATAAGATGAAAACAGTAAATTTTTCAATTATTTAATGATGCTTTTGCTAGTGGTTGTATTTGTACTTGTTAAGGTACTCGACGATCACGAGACTTTCACTGTCCCCCAGGAATTGGGTATTTGTATTTACAGCGGTAAATCTTCAAGTGTGATTTTTTTTTTTTTTTTTTTTAACCTCGAGATTTCATAGACATAATACTGGGCATACTGCTACACACACCAGAGTCGTGACCAGAGGCCAAAGATATTACTGTTTAAGCATGTAAAAGTATCCACGTGACCTCTCAAATCAAATGATTGATGGCCATAGTAAAAAAGAAGGAAAATATATATATATATATATATATAATGACAGAAGGGCATGATCGACATTTTAACAGTTTAAAGGTAAATATTTTTAATTTTAGGTAAATTAGCATAAATGGTCTATAAACCATTAACATTTAGTGAAATTGATTCCTATTTTATTTTTTAATTAAATTATTTTTCAAACTATCTTAATTGTGTGAAATTTGTTTTTATATCAAAAAAATCTGTTAATTCACTATTAACTGACTCTTATGTCCAGTGGTGTATCTTCTGTTGTTTAGGTGTCTCCATCTGATTTGTCAAGTGGAGGATTTGGGTTCTATTCTCACCAGGGACGATCTTGTACTGAATTTTAACCATGTGTGGTAGTCAGGTTACTAAAAAAAACAATATTAAAAAAAAAAATTAAGTATATTTTTGTTTTTTCAATTTTTAAATAAAAAAAAAATTCTTCTTCTTAACATACTATTAATAGTAAGATTACTCTATCAACCACGTATTATTCCACCCAAAATAGGTATTCCACATTTACTTATAATTTTCAAAATTATTAAATGTAAAATAAGTTATCAAATTTTATTTGATTTTTTTTTTTTGAAGTTATTAAATTTTTTTTACTGGTAGAAAGATAGATTTCCTTTTTTAATCAGAATTTATATACGTCTACAAATATAAATGGCTTAAAAAGATCAAAGACCATGGACCCACAAAAATATTAAAAATATTAAAAAAATAAAATTAAGAATTTATTCTATTCTACGAGTTAAAAAAGGAAAAAAAAAAGTTTATTGACTAAACCACAATATTTTTATATAATTTAAGTGATAAGAAATTTAGTTATTAAAAAAATAAAAATAAAAATTTAAGTTCAAATTTTATAAATTAAAGAAAAAAAAAGTTGGAACAAACTCGATTTTAAAATTAAACATGGACCCACAAAGCAGTTTAATTGCAGGAACTGTGTAATGGTGGTGGTGTGTGGTCAAAAGATTATGATGGCAGAGAAAGAATTTGGTCACTAAGTGGTTGTTGCTTTAGTGACCCACCCGGCCACGGGGTTTGGAGATATTTTAGTGCGATTGTGGAATCATATCACATCCGAGTGCTTTTAAATCTTATATATATATACATACATAGTAGGCGAGGAACTTTTCTGGGCATATTGATCATGTTTTTTTCCTTAGATTTTTGGCTTCTCAAGAGGTGTAAGGGTAATTTCACCCAAGTGTTCTACAGTTTGAAATATTCTTTGAGTCAAAAGGATTTGGGATACCATTGTAAATATATATATATATATATATATTGTTAAGACTATCAAACACCAGCTTAACTCCACATTAGTATAATATTGTCCACTTTAAGCTAAGTTCGCATAGATTTGTTTTTGGACGTCTCCCAAAAGGCCTCATACTAATGAAGTTAAGTGAACACTTATATTTAAGGTAATTTCTCTTAAAATTTCCAATGTGAGACCTAGGTTTGCTATGCAACAATTAATACTTGGACCTGCAAATCCTTAACCGCAAGAAGCATATGAGAAAAAGAGAAATGTCTCCCAGTGACTGCTAACCAACAATTATTGTTGGGTTTTGCTCCTTTGCTTTTGTCCCACATTGGTTGTGGAATGAAAGGAGGAGGTAGTTCTTCCCTATATAAGGAGGGATAACCTCCTTATGTTAGTTACACTAATTAAGAGTTTTAGGAATTACATTTTAACTCTAGTTAAAATTCTCATTGGGTGAGAGTTAAAGTTTTTCTTGTAAAAAACTTTGTGGGTGTCTTGGGGTTGAAGGTGCAAGAAAGAAAAATTGTGTGATTGTAACAATTTTTCACATATAGTAGATTTCTTTTTTGGCCTTGGTTGCCCCGGTAGTTTTTCTTTTATTTTGGGAGTTTTCCACTTCTAGTAAATTTTGAGAGGGAATTTAGGAGCTTAAATTTTCAACATATATATATATACATAGTAGGCGAAAATGTATTAAATTTTAATAATGTGCTATAGTTTTATAACTCTTTCCGTATATCTCTTTACTGGATTAAGATACGGGGCTACCACGGGAGGGAAAAATTAGGGGATTTGATGGTAGTAGGGTTGGGTGTTCTTGTAAGGACCAAAAAAAAAAAAAAAAAAAAAACATTAATAATTTGGGGTCCCATATTTTCCAAATGAAAGGAAGCAAAAGAAGGGACCATTTCATTGATTCAAACACCATGGATTTTAGTAACATTTTCTGAACCTTCCCTGAAAACCAGCTGAACTTGAGTCTCATTTGTCGTTACCCCTGCCCCATCCCCATCCCCATCTCCCCAAAATAATAATAATGAATTGTGAGTTTGGACAATGACTGGTCTATTCTATTTCTAAGTACAAGTTATGAATAAAGGCTTAGGCGGTGTTTGAACTAATTTTTATTTTGAGTGAATTTATTTTAAGTTGAGTGAATTTTATTGCGAAAAACAAGAAGTTACTTTTTGAGAGTAAAAAAGTTATCTAGTAAATGAGATGCAAAAATTAGTGTAGGACCCATTCTTGAAAGAGAGAGATTGGAAAGTGTGTGATCTTTTGTTGTAAGTTGAGAAACAAAAAAAAAAAAATTATTTTTTGTCCAAATAAAAAGAGTTAATTTATTTTAAAAATAATTCAATCAATTCAAAATTAAAAATTAAAGTTAATACAAACACACCCTTAATGTGGTGTAGCTAAAATACTGTCTTCTTCTTACATCATCCCAAAATATTCGAAGTCAATTATTTAGATTAATATTTGTATTTATAAAATATAATTTTTAGACTATTTTTATATTCAAAATCTAATCGTTTGGACTAATAATTATACTCATAGAATTTAATTTTTATAATAGGTCTTATATAGCACTTATAATAACTGTCTGAAAAAAACTCAGAGATCTTAGATAAGGAAAAAAAAAAAAAAATTTGTTAATTGTTTAAAAATCTTAATTAGGTTAAGTTATGCTTTATATTTTCATTTCAGATATTTAAGGTAAATTGTATATTTTTATGTATGTAAATAATTTTATTGTCTTCTCCAATTAAAAAAAAAAGAAAAAAAGAAAAAGACAATTTTGACCTTGATACACAAATTATTTTTTTATTTATTTTATAAAATTTACAAAGAAATGAGTTCAAATAACTTCCATAACTTTATATTGAAAAAATAATTTATTAGTTTTTTTTTTTTTCTTTCTCTCTTCATGCACGCTTTAATGTAAATATAAAAACAATAATAATAATGATAATAACATTAATATGTTATTAATTTATGAAACTAACAAACTAATTATACTAAAAAACATTAATAATACTATAACAATTATTTAATAATTTATTAAAAATAATATAAGATTATAAATTAAAAAACTATAAATATTTTATCAATTTAACCAAATTTATAAGTATTTTTAAAATAGTTTCTTTTTTCCCTAGAAAATTTATTACTTTCGTCTTGTAATTATTTTAATTTTTTAAAATTAAATCTTATATTTTTATTTTTATAATAATAAATTTTATAACTATTTATGATTATTTTACTTAACCCCTTCTATAATTTTTTTTTTTAAAAAAAAAAATTAATCATTTTAGTTATATATTTTTATTTAGTCATTTATTATTAAAATTATTTTATTGAAAATATCTTTAAAAGATTTACTTACATAATAAATACACAATCAAAATAATCGATGTTAAAAAAAAATAGTCAAAAAAATAATTTAAATAATTATAAATTTTAATATTATAAAAATAAAAATTCACATCTAATTTAAAAATGTAAAATAATTATAAAACGTACGTGAGATTTTTTTAAAAAAAAATAAGGAAATTTCTCCTATTTAGTCCCTTAACTATTTACGTTTCCCCGAATTGGTCACATACTTTAATTTTATCCAAATTGATCCTTTATCTATTTTCTATTTCCTAAATTAGTCCTCCCAACCAAAATTGACCAAAATTTGATCACTTTACCGACATATCCATTAAATTAAAAGGGTATTTTGATCATTTCATGTTAGAAAAAATGAAAAAATAAAATAGATATATTAAATTTATTCACATCTATTTTCATTTTCTTGAAAAAAGTGAGTATTTTGGCTAAAATATTATATCTATTATATTTTTTCTTTCTTTTTTTAACATAAAATGACCAAACTATCATTTTAATTTAATGGATATGTAGGTAAAGTGATCAATTTTTGGTTGGAAGGATCAATTTGAGAAATAGAAAATAGATAAAGGATCAATTTAGATAAAATTAAAATTATAGGACCAATTTAGAGAAATATAAATAGTTAAAGGACTAAATTGGAGAATTTTCCAAAAAATAATAATCAACATAAATTTTTGAAAAGAAAATATTAAAATAATAAAAAATGCTGAGACATCGGTCTAAAAAAAAAAAACTTAAAAAAAAAAAAAAAAAAAATGAAGTTCCGACAATGTCAATAAAACACGAAAGCCACGTCATTAAAACATATCCACAAATAATGTATCCATCAACTTTTTTTTTTTTTTTTGGTAAGTATCCATCCATCTACTTATATACAATGAACAGACTCATATTTTATCAAATCCCATACTGTATGAGTTTTGAACAAACTCATCAATTCTTCATAATATTTAATCAAATCTCCCAGAAAATTCTACTCTTTTAAATACAGGAATAAATAAATAAATACATTCAACCACTATTAGGCCTCCCTGAATGGATTAATTTGAGCCAAAAGAGTCCAAAATACCACCGTAAAAAAAATGAATAAATACATTCAACCTCGAACAAACCCTAAACAAACATTACCCCTAATTTAATTACAATAACTATATATATATACCCAAAAAAAAAAAAAAAAAAAAAAATTGTTATTGCAACAAACATAATAAAACAGAAAGAAAATTATCCTTTTTTTTTTTTTTTTAACAAGAAATAGGTCAAACAAGAACAATAATAATAATAATAAAGCCTTAACAAAAAAAAAAAATTTTTTTTTTTTTCTGGATGCTTTTTTTCAAAAAAAAAAAAAAAAAAAAAACTAGCAGATGTTTTGGTAATTATAACTCATTCTTTTGAGAGGGACTTCTCCAGAAACCAGCACTGTAAAATTTGTCCCACATTTCCTTCTCGAGCTCGACTACATCCTTGTCCTCTGCTTCCACGGCATTTACCGTCGACAAAAAGTCAGAAAGAGGGCGAACTTGAACCAGATCATAATCATGGCAACCGCATCTCTTTGGCTGCAAAAATCCCTGCCTCGTTACCTTTTGCGTCCGTTTCCGTCGAAGAACCTTTCGACAGAGTCCCGCCGGAACTTTATATACGGCGAGAACCAGCAGATTCACAAGCCCACAAGGACAGCAGCAGCATATAGCCGCGCACTCTGCTGCTGTACCTCCTACGACTTCACCTACTACGCGCTTTCTCGATCCTTCCCTGGAAGTAGAGCATTCTTGTCTTGTCATAAGCAGAGGCTCCCGGCGTTTAGCCAAAGTGGGCGGTGCTCGAAACACGACTTGTTTCGTCATTAATGGCAAAAAAACATATATTTATATAATTATATTCCCTACAGTTCCAAAAAAAAAAAAAAAAAAAACCTTTCGCCGGACAATCCCCTGGCTCTACGGCTCGTCAACAACACAAGCATACACCGAACCCAATTACGAAAAATTACCGAAACCCGGAGCTTACGGTCCGGTCCGGTCCGGTTGGGTTGGACTATATGTGAATGTTGAAGAAACGAGGGGAAAGCATCCCGCGGGATCCTTTACCACTCCCAGACAAGGTCGCGGATGGGAGGGAAATGGTGGTTTCCGTTCTGTAAGAGAGAAATAGCACACCAACCTCTTTGTGAATGGGAACTTAATATAAGAAAAAAAAAAAAAAAAAAAAACAGAGAAAAATCCCAGTTCCGAAATGTTAGGAAAACTCTTGATAATTCAGAGATCCAAATTCAGTTTTGCTTTCGGCTGTCTTTGTTTTCTATGAATGGTCCAGGTGATCTACACAGAAGAATTCAAAAGCCAAAAAAAAATAAAAAAAAAAAATGATGGAATGCGGGGGCTTCTGGTGATTGTCTAAAGAATTAGACGGACCAGGAAAAGAGAGAGAGAATTGAGAGAGGGGGATTCTAAAGGGTAGATAAAGAAAGAGTGGCCATGTGAAACGTACGAGGATTTTGGGGTTAAAATTTCTAACCCTTGCTAAAAATAATGATTTTATTTTAATGATGTCTGTATTCATTTTATAAGAATATGCTAAATATATATATATATATATATATATCTAACTTTATCTCATTTTAATTATAAAAATTAGAAGTATTATAATTATGATTTTTGTTTTTGTTTTTATTTTCACTCGTCATTAAACAAATTTATATGTATATATATATATATATATATATTTTTTTTTTTTTCCTTATGAAAAAAAAATATATTTAATACTAATTTAAAAATATAGTGAAAAAAAAAGGAAAAATGTTATAAAAGGTTAGGAATTGTTGTAGACAAAGAACGTGAGGGGCATGCTGACAAAGCCCATGGGGGTTCTGAACAAATTATTTGTTCTGAAGGTTGACAGGAACAAATCTTGAATGGTTATTTATTTATTGTTGTTTTTGGATTGAATTTTTTTTTTTTTTTTTTTTTTTTTAAATGTGGTGTATTTGTTTAGATATTATCTGACACAATATTTTTTTTTTTTTGGTGGTAATTTATCTGACACAATATTATTTATATTTGTACACTTAGTAAAATTTTTTTAAAAAAAATGAAGAGAAGAGAGAGAAGATAAGAGTATCACACCATTTTTTATACCAATACTCTACGTTTATTTCATCATTATTCAAATAAAATATAATATTTTTGTACTTCATTTACTAAACAATTTTTTCACTTATTTTTAACTTATTCCTCGTTTTTCGTAATACACTCAACTTAATTTGAAAAAAAGAAATGACAAACTCAAAAAAAAAAAAAAAAAAAAAAAAAAACTTCAATGCAAAAACATTCTAAATATTTTACATTTTCTTTTTCATCCCTATTATCATAAGGCTATCCTCTCTGTATAAAATTAAAATTTCTATATTAGAGTTAAAATATTTATATCAAGTAAATTAAAAAAAAAAAAGGAAAAAACTCCTCAATATATACGGATTTAAACGTCTTAATATATATTTATATATATTTTAATGTAATATATATATTCAATAATTAAGTATAAATTAATACCGTGAATTTACGTTAAACATTCACACATAATTGACTTGGAAAACTTTAACAAAATGATTAGTTTCAATGGATTTCGAATTCTTATGACGACACTTAATGAGAAAAAGAATGTTGGTGATGATTCAAATAATAGTTTTTTTTTTTTTTTTTTTTTTTTTTTGTGACGGTGATATCGCAAACTTTTCTAATCCAAATTAATCTACTTAATAGTATGAAGATATCTCAACTTGTGGAACACTCGAGTGAAGTTATCCTACACCTCTTGGTAAGCCAGGAGGAAGGGGAGATTCGACCTCTAAAGAAAGAAACTTAACCAACATACTAGGAGAAGCTCCTCGTTTAATTAAATATTGAGATAGAAAAATTTATCAAGTCAGATTTAAGATTATAATTTCTTTTCTAATAAGTAAATATTATTATTATTTCACTATAAAAAAAAAAGTTATAATTAAGACACTTATAAACATTTCAATAGAATATATATTAGAGTGTTTTTATTTTAATGCACTTGATATAAATGCTTCAATAAAATATAAACGTTTCAATTCTACCATCCTCAATAGTTGCAAGATAAATTTTATGCTTGAGTAAAATGAAGTTTTTATTTTAATTTTAATTTTTAATTTTTTTTGAATTCAAACTTTTTAAGACTTTTTTTTTTTTTAATTTATTAAGATATTTTTAATGGTCTAAATATTTATTTTTAAAAACATTTGTACATATATAATAATATAAGACTTTTAAGACTTGTAAATTTGAAAAATCTTAATATATATATATATATATATATCTCAATATATAACCTTTTCTTCCTAATATTTTGAAGTTTTTATTTTAAATCTGTAATGTTTACATTTATAAATAAAATTATTATCAATTAAATTTTATCTATTTATGATTTAACCCCCTTTTTTTTTTTTTTTATTACATGTAATATTTTATAAATATAAAAAATCATAAATATTTCTTGTTAAAATATTGGGATATTGTGATACTCCATCCCACATTGAAAGTATATGTGAATATGTCATGGAATATAAGCATGGACTTAGGTAGTTATCGTCAACTCAATATATCTCTTTTGGTATAGCAAGGACGGTGTCAAGTAATTGACCCTAACTACTGTTAGGCCCATAGTCGTGACGCGGGCTCGTGGGCCTGGGTTGTGATAGTAGTGGGAGCTATACCCTATCCCATATTGCCTTTTTGGTACAAAGAAAACGATGTCAATTAGTTAACCCTGGTATCGTCAGGCCTAGTCCGAGTCGTGACAGATATAATAGTGTATGTGTATATATATGTATAATTAAACTATATCTTTTAATATATGTAATATTATATGAGTTAATTTTTTTTTTTATATGAATTAACAAAAAGACTTAGTTAAATTGATAGTAATTTTATTTATAATTATAGAATATCATGAATTTGAATCAATATTTTTTTTAAAAAGATTTTTTTTTTTTTTCATGCAATATAACTTCAACTTATGACTTTCCACAGTTATAAATAAAATTGCTATTAATTAAATTAGATTTTTTTTTTTTTTTTTGGTCTCGAGTAATGTTATTGACAAAAAAAAAAAAAAAAAAAAAAAAAATCTTATAAATTATTAGCTTTACAAGTTTCAAATTTACGGTTAAAAATTTTAACTTGATATAAATAAATAAATATCTTATAAATATTATACAAAATAACAAATTTAATATTCTCTATAAAGTATAAACACTATATAAGAATTTCGATAAAAGAGTTGTTAAGTGGCAGTGTTCGTTACTCGTTAGTTGCTGGCATCCAATCCCTTAGTCGGAGACCACGTTTGGCAGAAAAAAAAAAAATGGAAAATCTTATCAAGAATCTCACATTAGAAATTCGTGCATTTGTTGCCGACTTTGTAATAATATATTGTTCTAATCATTTTTCTTTTCACACGATAATCCTTTTTAATTCTTTGGCGTTGGTTAAAAGAAGAAACTGACGTGCAAGTTTTTCTTAATTTTTAATTTTTATTTTAATATATACATATAAATATTTTTTTTTTTTTTTTTGAAATTTTGAGGTATTTTTTACTTAATTTGTGTCTTAAATTTAAAATGTTTTAAATCATAAGTAAGACTGTTATTAACAATATATACATATAAATACTGGTTATATGATAAATTAAAATTTGCAGTTATTATACTTAATTTAATCATCAATTATTTTTTTTTTTTATATTCAATAATTACTTTAACTTTTAATTAATTCAAAATTTAATTTTCAATCTCTTAATTATTAGTATACTTAATTCAATTTTTTTTTAATAAATTTTCAATATATAATGAACAAATATATATTTTTTGTCTCATAATATTTTCTTATAAAAAATAATCAAACATAAAATATAGACTAAAATAATCAAACTTCCTATTATGTAATATCATGAACAACCTAAATAGTTATGCTTCAAACAAATTGATCACTTTATACGTATATTTTTTTAAAAAAATTATTTTCTAGTTATTTATTTAAATTATAATATCAAATATTATAAAATAAAAAAAAAATTGATAAATTTGATCTTAAACAAATTTTTAAAAAAAATTTAACTGAGTCGATAACGATCTCATTTATAAAAATATCGTATATTTACATTTGATATAATGTATATACATGAACGGAAAACATTTTCTCTGCATGCTGATTATATATATATATATATATATCTTTTTTTGCCCACGAGTGCTAATTGTTAAATTAATTTATCTTGAAAAAAAGTTGGATAGGTTCCCTTTTAAAAAGAAAAAACAAGAGAGAGAGACTGTATACTGTGGACACGGATGACCTGTAATCTCCGCATAGTTTTTACCCGTTATGGTCGCACGATCGAAAGAAGCTGCCGTGGCGAGTTGTAAGAAGATGAGGTGGCAAGTAAGTTGACACTTGTCGGAACGGAACGGAATGCTGAGTTTCGTTTGTTGTAATTCGGTGGTTGTCAATTTTTGGCCCCAGTCCCATCCGAAGAAAAAAAACACGTCATCCTTTATTTAAATAATCATAATAATAATATAAAAGACACCCCCCAAAAAAATGGAAATCTCTAAAAATTAATTTAAAAAAAATGCAAAAAGTTTTGGAAATTTTAATATTGAAAAATTTATTGTCAGAGGATTGGTATGAAAGGAAGGGATTATTTTTCTTTGTTTCATTTGAGTCAGCTTGGAATGAGCTTTTAATTTAAAATATTCCATAAAAAGGACAATTTACTTTTAAGAAAGAAACAAATTGTAGGAATCTTGCATCTCCTAAATAAAGAATTTATGATGATGATTCAACCACATAATTTTTTTTTCCTTTTTTAAATTATTTAATATTTTTATTGATTAATTTTTTTTTTTAAAAATAATTAGAAAAAAGACTCTTAACATTGTATTATAATTAAAGTGTAATATAAAATTATTCGTGATAAAATTTAAACTTAAAAAATTTCAGTTAACAAATCAAATAAATACAATGGTTGACAAAACATAAAATGATTGGTAATATGCAAAAGGAAGATGGAGAAGAGTTATAATAAAAGGGCAGAGTAAAAATCGCACTCACATATGCAATCGTTTAAAAACTTGGGTTAGAATTTACCTCCCACGAGGGACCTATTCGGCTTGAACGGGAATTAATCTGAATATAGACATAATAATTGAGATCCATTCAAGATACCTTGTGTACTAAAAAAAAA
>JAXGGT010000162.1:7517964-7527977 GCA_035583425.1 Marsdenia floribunda | reverse complement strand
AAGGAGATCATATCTGACAGAATCATAAACAGACTAGAAAAGAAACTCTTTCCAGGGCTCAAGTCGGCAATTGACTTTAAAGAGGTATATTTAATTCTTTATAAGTTTCATTCAAATTTCCCACAACACGAGAATAAGCTAATATCAAGGTTACTCCGAGCTATCCTGTAATGTTTTCTGGGGCATTGTTACATTGTTGAAAGACAAAGTATCTGTTCCTAAACCTTTCAAGTTGATATTAGGTCATTGTTAATAATTAATAACTGGTAATTTTTGCATTTTTGATTAATCATCCGCTAGTGATTTTAAGAGCTGATATAATTCTCCTGACTCTGCATTTTTTGTTTTGTTCTTGAATAGATTCATGTGCTTCTATTTGCTGTATCAGTCCCATGTTCAGAATTTATTCATATAGTATCAAATGCTTCTTTATTGGCAGGTGGGAACACCTAAAACACACAGGCGATATCTAGCTCGTGATAGTGGTACCTATGGTCCAATGCCTCAGGGTATCCCAAAGGGATTATTGGGAATGCCATTCAATACAACGGTAAATGCTTCAACTCTGTTTTAGACTTAATCAGTTTATGGGATGTCACCACTCATAACTGTTTCTGGTGGCTGGAGCTTTCAGGGCATTAATGGTCTGTATTGTGTTGGAGATAGTTGCTTTCCAGGACAAGGTGTTATAGCTGTTGCATTTTCAGGAATTATGTGCGCTCATCGGGTAGCTGCTGACTTAGGTAAATATGGTGTTTATCCTTTATCAAATTTAAGCTGCATTTTCTCAGACCATAAAATTAGTTAATACTATGCCACTTATGGACTAAATCCACATTAATATTATATTACCTATGTTTAGCAAGCTTACTAAATTTTGTACTATGTCCTTGTATAGTGGTACACCTAAATATTATTGACATTAAGAACTATGGTTTAATAGTTTGATTTGATTGGAGAGGACTTTCTTCCCTTAACATAGGTCTTGAGAGGAGATCCCATGTTTTGGATGCTGCTCTGCTTAGGCTGCTTGGATGGTTGAGGACTTTAGCATGACAAAATCATGTTAAGATGAAAAGTGAACTTTGATGGTGATTATGCTGAATATCCATCCTAATACAGCATGTGAAAATGCAAGACTTCCACCTATATGACTGGCTCTTCTTCGTGTGTGTTTTGATAGAGAGAAGAGGAATTCGAGTTTCAGTACTTCTATTCTGGGAAGGGTGATCTAACTTTTCAGGCAAGCAATGTTTTCAAGATTTTTGTAATTGTACAGAGAAGCTTGGCTTTGACTATTCATTATACTGTCATTTGTATTAGGGTGATTGCAAAAGATGATTTGACACAAATGCATTCAATATAAATGTATCCGAGTAGAGTTCAATCATATCAATTACTTTTATGAGATGTTCTACATTTAAGTAATGAAATTTTCTGCAACGTTTGTTTGAAGCCTTTCAATCTGCTGCTTGCATTATACTTATTCTCTTAATGCACGAGTACTACATCTGAAATTTATTGCTGCACAAATGGGGATTTTGAGCACTTTTCTGTTCGGAGAGAGTGAAGACTTTGTCTGACTGCAATTACCTTCGATACATGAAGATTTGCAACATTGCTAGACTTCAAACTTTAAAGTTTGAGCATCCTTGGGGGATTGTCATCTGTGGCTAATTTCTCTTCATATAACCTTGCAACTTTGAGCTGTATAAGACAATTAAGAGAGGGGGAAAAATCCAATTTACTGTTTCTGATCTGCAGGAAAGAAAAATCAGTAGTCTAAGTGCCAAGTTTCATCCTCCTCAGAGACATGTAGGCCAAGAATCTGTAGCCAAAGATCATGGCTGCCAGTACAGAAACTTCCTTCACACCATTGTCTATTTCTATCCCATTGACTGAACGAGTAATGTGTCCATACTGCACCTTTAGAAGAAGTTTGTAGGTGTGGTAGTTGAAGGAGAGATAACGAAGCCATACTATGAAATCTGGCACATTCTGCAAGATAGTATTTACATTCTGCATAGTTAATTCTCTAATCTAGTGTCTGCCTCAAATCTAGATACGTTTCTAAGAAAAAACTTATATGTAAGTAAGAACGTGCAAGAATGTGTGGGTTCTCTGCAGGTGTGCAGGAATTTGCTTACCGCTACAAAAAAGCCTCCAGCTAACATGAAAGTCATCACGGTGATTGAGGCTACTGTTGTTGCTTTCTTTAAATCCATAAGGATAGCCCCAACAATGAGTCCAAATCCCTGAAGCCACATAAAGATTGTTAAGCATTGGTGACCAATCGAATTCTCACTCAATTGAGATGATATTGGTCGTTGCAGGAAGAAGTGCATACCTGAGCTGCTAGAACGCAGAGGAAAACCGTAAGCACTGTGAGGAAAAAGGAACCAGCAGTCAGCCTCAAGCCTGCCATGAAGTACACCACTACAAGGAAAAGCACTGGCAATATAAGGTCTAGTGGTATATCACTTGAAGTCCTGGCCAGAAAATATGCGCTCAGCCTGTACATGTCAGCTGCTCGTTCCTTGCTCAGCATGGCTCTTTCTTGAGGAAACGTGAAGATTGCAGTGAAGACTGGGAAAAATCCCCAGAAGACGGATATGAAGAATACCAACCCTGCCTGCAAAGTTGTCTTAGGCTCAGAAGCAATAGAACAAAGACAATCATGGACTTGTAAAATGTTGAAGATTGTGGGTGTTTGATCAAGATATGCAGTTAGAAAGGGATGGTTACAGTACCTGGTCTCGGACTTCTTCAGGTGTTTTACAGCCGGATTGCCACCAGAGCAACCCCAAGGCTGCAGCTGTCAATAGAACTTGAGTAATTCTCAACCAGCTGAAATAGTCATGCCGCCGTTCTTTAAGTCCTCGCCAGAATAATATGGAATACTGTTCGCACCAACTAGCTCCCCATTCTCTCTTCATGGAACATACCTTAGACTTCAACTCCGCATCAATGGGAAGAGGAACCGATAGTTTCTTCTTCTCCTTTTCTGCTACTCTTGTTTCGTAGGATTCCACGAGGTACTGTTTTACAACAAGAAAACTCTCAAATTAATGTTTATGCAAATCTTTTGCTTGAATTAATACGCCAAATTTTGAACTAATATCAAAAGGATTTTTTAATTTGATGATGAGTATCTAGTTCAATGTTTATATTTTTAGGACACATCTTGACATAATTATGATGTGAGATTAGGGTATCACACGCTCATTTTTGTGTTGGTCTAATGTTGCTGTCCTACAATGAATAGAATAAAAAAATAAGAACAGAAGTTTCTGATCACCTCGTGTACGAGAGCAGGAGTGGGTTTTCCATTTCGCGTTTCTCTTTCTGCATTTTCCATTTGTACTTTATCTTCCAATTCAGGAGGCACAGAAACTTCGTTAAGGTTTCCATTAGCAAGATCCAGCAAGAAGTCAGCGGGATTCATAGCAATGAGAGGGGCGCATCCTATGGATGAAAAATAAACCATTGCTTCTGATGCCTTTCCAAAGTAAAGTAAGCTCCCTTTGCCGATAAGTATCAGTTTATCAAACTTATGGAAAAGTCTGCTGGATGGCTGATGAATTGTGGTGATCACTGTCTTTCCAGCCTGACATAACATTTAAAAAAAATCATGAAACACGATTTCTTGGATATTCACACTATTACCACTTCTGATTGAAACATACCTCGGCGATTTCATGCAAAAGTTCTACAATTCTCATGGCAGTGGTAGAATCCAATCCAGAGGTGGGTTCATCAAGGAATAAGAGAGACGGGTTTATGATAATCTCATTTCCAATACATACACGCTTCCTCTCACCACCAGAAACCCCCCGTACAAAGGAGCCACCTATCATGGTGTCTTGGCACCTGACGATATGATGTAGTCATGGCACTCAGCTAGCTGATAAGTAGATATACATATCTATATATATATATATAACAGAAATTTTTTTTTTTTTTTTTTCCTGTAGCATAAGATGAAACTTAATTACCTTTCTAATCCGAGCTCACATATTACATCTGCAGCTCGTTGTTCCTTCTCCTGTCTTGTCAAGGAATTAGGCAACCTCAAACGAGCAGCAAATGTTAATGTTTCCCTCACTGTAAGGTGTGGAAACAGAACATCATCTTGAGTCACAAATCCTATCCTGCAAAGATTTTTACAGCGTTACATATATTCCAGGAAAATTAGCAGATTTATTTGATCCACTTTAAGCATATTTTTACCAGTAAGTCTCTTTTTAGGAATTTCTTTTGCCAACAATGTCTGGGATGTGAAAAATAATTTAAAGAGTACCTTATTGACGAAAATATATCTAAAAAAAGGATCAAATCGATTAATTTTCCAAATAAATAATATGCATGGACTAAATTGACAAGAAGGTTCCAATATTTATGTATTAGTAGGAAATGATTAATCAAGTACTTACTTGCTTTTCAAGAACTTAGAATATGGCTGGTCGTTATATGTAATTGATCCACCTGACATGGACTGCTTAACCCTGCCTCCTAAGAGACTCAAAAGGGTAGTCTTTCCACTTCCTGAAGGTCCCATTAGGGCTAAAACTTCACCGGGATTTACTGAACCAGTAATGCCGTTCAATATATCCTTCTCCACCGTTGTAGTAACTCCTCTGATGACCACCTTGTATGTAACATCAGTAAACTGCATAAAATTTGAGAACCAAAAGCTTAATTAGCAACTTTACTCATTCTTTATCCCTTTTTCTTTGATGGTGGATTACATGCTGCAGGTTTCTTAATTCAGACACCTAATTTGTGAAGCGACTTGGCTAGACATTCCAGTAAAGGCTGCATATATACATATATCTATAGCTAGCCTTTTCCTTCTTACACACAAAAAAAAAAAAAAAAAAAATTGCGCCCCATTGTACAGAATCCTTAATACAAACTGCAGGTATGGTGAACTTCAAACCACACTGCAGGTTTCCTTATATGGCAAAAACCTACAACATTTTTTTGTGTGTGTGTGTGTGTGTATAGTTTCCATTGTTTTCACTTGGTTAAAGGATCAAAAGTCTTGTGTACGCAGATACCATATGAAACAAGATTCTGTACAAGACTGAACCTGACATGTTAGCCATGTTCAAAATGGGTCGCGTTGATTCGTTAGCTAAATCTCCAATCCCTCCTGTCCAACCAAATAGATAGAATCATGAATCCTCGTGCACGTACACCAAAAAAAAAACACTGTTTTTGACACCAGGGTTTTTGCTGGATTAATTTAATTTCTTGATCAAATTTTCAAATTAAAAAAAATGAAAAGAATAAAAAACCTGTAGAGAGATTCTCCATTATAATGTTTGGAGTATGTTTGCATGTTCACCTTAAGGTAGATTGGCAAGGTTGGTTCCGTCCGAATCTTCTTCTTGTAAGTACCTGCTTCAAGGTCTTCAGCTGAAAGAAGCGCACGGAGTTTCATTGTTACAACACCCAATTTAGCAGTGCCCAAACAGAAATTTTCACTTCTATATATATATATTGACCTAAATAGTTTGGCATTAGTCATGTTTAGGTTTCACTTCACTGTCCTCTTCATATATATTCATCCATATATCTTTTCTCTTACACCTTTCCTTGTACTCAGGTTCTCATTGCAACAGATTCAGATAATTTGGAATTACCAAAAAAAAAAAAGATAATTTGTTTTTAAGTTGCAAATTTTCTTACGAGGAGTGCATGTTTAAAAATAAGATTTATCAATACAGAAACTTTTACCGGAGTAGCCGGTCAAGGCCGAAATTGATGGGGAATGATTATTGAATTAGTGACCAGAGAGACAAAATCAGAAGAAATTAAGGGTGAAACAAAGAAAAAGGAAAAAGTCTAGAAATTTTGGGTTGGAGTCTATATCTTTTCCAACCCCACCGCCATGCAACGTGCCCTGATACATTATTACAACATTACATGTCTTTAAAAGAGGCCACAAATTATTTTTGAAGCAAAATTAGGTATAGATTCTTTTTTTTCCCCTTGTTTTTCATTACAGGTGGGGCCCACACCCGGCCTAACTCCCTACATGGATCACCTGTCCAAGAACTATTACCTAAATAGGTAGGCAACAAGTTGCCTTCTTTCTTTTTTTTTCCCCTAGCCACCCCCGTCCCTGAGCAACTCGAAGAAATAAATCGCGGGATATGCTTAAATTGCCTCCCAGATTCTTGCCCCACTTATATTCTTCGTCCCAAGAGAATCCGCGTCACTGAGCACCACCCTTGCCCCCACAAGAACGGTATCTAGGATTCGAACCCTCCACACCTGGGCGGTGAGAGCCCATCAAGGCAATTGTTCGACTAACTCGGCTGTGCCGAGAGGCAACAAGTTGCCTTTTTTATTATTGTGTGTGTAACTCCACTAGTCTTTCAGACACAATATGATGACCTTTTTCCCTTCTTCTTTCTCTCCAAAGGGCCGTTTTAGGAGAAAAGTAATGGCGTGGGCAGTTTTCATTGATGACTAGAAGGGCTTTTTTTTTTCTCTCTTTTTTTTTTTTTTTTTTGGGCATCAAAAAGGTTTTAGTAGATAAAAAAAAGGTGATATTTACCAAAAAAAAAAAAAAAAAAAAAAGATAAAAAAAAGGTGATGGGCTGGCAATTCCTGGTGAATGCATGATCCAGTTAAAAAGTGCAGGCAGAGACTTTCCAGTTTCCTCTCCTCTCCCCTTTTTTCTTCTTAGGGTAAAACAGAACCAATAATATATTAATTTTTGGTCATTTGCTCGTGGAAATGATTGGTGGTTCTTGTGACTGTCCTTCAACTTTAAATACTAACCTGGGTGTCGGGGAACTGAACTGAAACCAAAACTTAAGCATGGCCTCTATAACAATAATATAACTAAGATCACAAAAATGTCCCTTCACATTTCATGCAAAAGTGTTCTATAATATCGTATAATATATAGTTAATGATCAAGATAGAACCTAAGGTTAATATCGTAGTTTTACACATGTAATAAAATGTTTTATATTGGAAGGAAATGGCCAAGGATATGATTTAATAATCAATGTATATCTTTGTTGGATAAAATCCACCATTTACTAAGTTACAAGAAGCTCTTCTCTCCACTTGATACATACAGAATGGAAGAGAAAGAAGGGGGGTAAGGAAGGAAGACCAAGAGTAAGGGAACAGTACACACAGGAAGAAATCAAAACTTAAATTTTATGGAAAAAAAGTGTACGCTTTTATACCCGATAACTATATAACTCGATTTAATATAGAATTAGAGTGGTGTCTTAAAAACTTTTAAGAGTACGTAATAATTTAACAGAATTGATATGCAAATTTAAAGACGAGTGAACGGAATGCGAACTTACGGATATCGTCATCGCTGAATGGCTTTGAATCTGCAATCTCCTCAGGAGGCATGTTGAAACCGGTGAAGGAAAAAGAGAGGCCTAAGCTAGCACTGGAAGCTCGGCTCAAGGCGGCACCGCTGCTGACGTCATCTATATCGAATTTCATCTGAGCACTGCTCCATTTCCTAATGTGCGTATTCTGCTTTCCACCCGTGCTGCTCCGCCCCGGCGACGCCATTGCTAGTCTTCTGCTTGACTTCCTTGACAGTGTGCCGCTGCTGCCCGTACCATTCTCCATACCACCACCAGCAGCAGAAACAGACGCCGTCGGCACCTCTCCGCCGCTCGGCGAATGCACTGGTGACTTCATTCCGGCAATTGATGCTAAAGTCTCCACTAACTGATCTGACTTCGTCCTCACTAAGCTCGTCGAATTTGTTTTCTCCATATCTGCTCGTATAAAAATTATGATAAAAAACATTAAAAAATCATCATCAGATATGCATGAATTTATAATTAACTAATCAATTTAAGTATATATATATATATAAAAGAAAAAATAAATAAAAATATCCTATATAAGGGAATGGTACAAGGAAATAAGTGGAAATTATAGTACCTTGTCTGGTTAAAACTGGAGTGGATTAGAAGAAGAAGAAGAGAGAATGTCGTTGGTATAGGGAGAAATTAATTAATTAGATAAGAATAGTTCTTGATCGAAGTTTGATGACAACATGTGAATGGCAACTTCACTTCAAGAGCCTTATATATATACATGTATGGAGGCTGGAGCAATTAAGAGGAAAGTAGTAAGTTACATAAATACCCTTTAGTGCATAAAAAGATAAAGAATAAAAAAACAAGTCAATAAAGTTGGTGATATGGTAATTAATAATATAAAAATGAGAAGCCCTAACATCAATCATAATCTGACGGAGTGAAGTTATGATCAGTGTCATACACGTGTTCGGACAAATTCAAAGTTCCATATTTTTGGTGAGAGCAAGTGCATATTAGTGATGGACAAGCACAGAAGAGAGAGAAAGACTGAAAGTCAGGATCAATTATCAAACTTCATTTCAAAAAATTATCAACTTAATTAGGTTTTTTTTTTTTCTCTTTTCTTTTTTCTACTCCTTTTTTTTTTTTTTATTGTCACATTTGCAAGAAATTCATTTTTTAAAAAAAAAAATAAAAATTAACGTAGATATTTTTTTTCTCAATATTTTTATAATTTATGAAGTAAACTCAGAAATATTTTTATATTTTTTTAAAGTGTGAAATTCATAAAAAGAGAGAGAGAAAGAGAAATTTAGGGTGTGATAATGATGAAGCTTTTAACATTAATGGTAGTTAGCCTTATTGAGCAGTAATATTTGAAATGCGGGCTTTTATGAGAGAGAGAGAGGAGGAGGAGGAGGAGAGAGAGAGGGCAAAAGGACAAATGTTATTATGGATGGCAACTGCAAAAAGATAATAATAGAAAATAAGAGAAAAGACCATTCTTGTCTGTCAGGCCAGCTTTTGATCTTACTTCTTAGCTTAGGTTACCTGTCTTGAAGGGCATTTGGTTTTGGTTTGGAGCTTTGCTATTTCTCTCCTCTTCCCCCCCCCGCCCCCCCCACCCACACCACACCAAGACACAAAAAACTTTCTTTCGATCGGTACTCTCTCTCTCTCTCTCCCATCTGTTTTGTCTGTGTGGATCTCCGATTTGGACTTTATATTATATTATCGGACATATATTTCTTGTCCGTAAGGCCGTAGTATACTTAGTTTGCTGCGCTTGCCATGCCAGTTAAAAAGGGCAGCCAAGCAAACCGCGAAGCTATCTATATATAATTATATATATATATATATATAGTTATTATTATAATGATCAATCCAATCCAATCCAATTATATTGGTATATTTTTCTCGTCACAATTTCATCACTACCTTCGTCATCTTCATTCTTTTCTTCTTCCAATTTTTTTAATTTTTAACATGGAGACCCTTGTTTACCTTAAAAAGTATGAATAATGTTAGATGAATTAATTTTTTTTTTTTATATATATTTTTTAATTATGAATAAAATATAATTATCAAATTATTTTTAAATTAATTACTTTTGATTTTTTTTTTTTTTAAAAAAAAACTCTTTTTCTATACATGTAATGATATAAGATTTTTAAATTTAAAATACTTTAAAACAATTAAGTAAACACACAATATATATACAAATTAATGATATGAAATTCATTTTTAACAAAAAAAAAAAAAAAAAAAGGTAAGAGTATATATCCGTGTGTGTGTGTATGTGTATTTGATGTGGTTTCCTTGGCACATTTCTCTGGCAAAGAGGGGAGGAAGCAAAATGAGTGTAACCCTGGCTAGTTAGCTTGGTTTTTCATGGAAGTAGAAAATATATATATATATATTGGTAACCTGGTATCCTTATCGATTAATTCGATAAAGATCTATGAGGATATAGGTTCAAGACTATATCACATGGTTGGAATTTGGCACAAGGTCGTCCCTTGTGAGAATCGAACCTAAGTTCTCCACTTGACAAGCTAAGTGGAGACACCTAAATAAGAGGAACCACACTACTGGACTACTACCTTGTTCGGGACGCCGAAAAATATTATCTGTTGACAAAAAAAAAAAAAAAAAAAAAAAAAAAAAAGATGTCAAGGGGGAAAAATTATA
>JAXGGT010000162.1:7499098-7513839 GCA_035583425.1 Marsdenia floribunda | reverse complement strand
TAGTGAATTTTACAATGAAAATAGAAATCATAACACCAACCCAAAACGCAACTCAACGGTAAGATTTCTGGAACCTAACACGGGCACCACGACCACCAAACTTCTTGGGCTCGCATCTTCTAGGATTTGCAACGAGCAAGGTCCTATCATATCGAACAAGAATGTCTTTGATCTCTTTCTTTGACTGCTCAACCTCGAACTTCTGGTAGAAAGCCACGAGAGCCTTGGCAATAGACTGACGAATGGCATAGATCTGGGAAGTGTGACCTCCACCCTTAACACGGATCCGCATGTCGACGCCTGCAAAGCGGTGACGACCAACTGGAAGTATGGGCTCAAAAGCCTTGTAGCGGAGTATCTTCGACTGCACAAGCTCGATGAGAACACCATTAATCTTAATGAGGCCGCGACCGCGCTTGCAGTGCGTAACAGCGACGACCGTCTTCTTACGACCGAAACATTGTACAGGTTCTACCGGTACCGGAGTTGGGTCGCCATGGTTAAGGGAAGAAACCTAGGTTTTGCGGATGTTACTTAGAGGTTCTTCGATTCGATGATGAAGACACAGTGAATCGAGCAACTGGAGGATTTATGGGATTAGGGTTTTGGATCCTAACTTCTTTGACTTGTATCAACCACAAATTGTTCATCAGAGGCATTCTTCACCTGAAATTTGTTATCTACTGCAAATTTCATTTTATCGCTGGGTTTTTTTTTTTTTGGGTTTATGAATAGTGTGAAAACGATTTTACCCTTAAAAAATTCAAAATTTTCGCTGAAAGGACTTAAAGGGCTGGTCGTAAAAAGATAAAAAGATACAGAACTTACCAAGTCAAAAAAATAGATTGTGGACGTATGTTAATTATTGAAAATAGTTAGGGGATTAAACCGGCCAATTTTCCTTTGAAAAAGATATGGCAAGCTTTTGGAAAGTGTTAGGCTGTATTTCCTTTTTTTTTTTTTTAAAAAAAAAAATTGAGATATTTTTTACTTTTAACACAAATTTTAAAATAATCTATAGAATCATAAATAAAATTATTACTCACTGAATTATATAAACTTTTCTTAACTATTAGGTTGTATTCAGATATTTCTTTTTAGTGAACTCGAAATGTAAAAAAAAAAAAAAAAAAAAAAATTAAAATAAGAAAAACAAAAAATTGTGAAATAAAATAGTTATTTGAATAAAATTTTATTTTGAAAGTAATATATTATATAAGTGTAAAATAATAACATAATTATTTAAATATTAAAATTGATTTAATATTTCGATGTTATTGACCAAATTAGGTGGTCCAAATTTTAAAATGATTTATACAATATACATGTTCATTCTCTTAAAAAATGTTATGTTAAATCCATAATATTCAACATGTTTAAGTTTTAACTCTACTAATAGAATTACATTTTTTTTTTCCATTTTAAATTAACGACTGCCTAACATAAATTGCCACTAAAATATGTTTTAGTTATTTGTGGTTAGTTACATTTTCATTCTATGATTAAAAAAAAAAAAAAAAAAAAAACCTATTTTGTTCTAGCTTATTTAGTCACAATTATTTATTTTTGGCTTATTTAATCCCTTAACTATTTAATAATCTTCTTGTTTAGTCTTTTTGTATATTTTTAAATAAATTTATGGTAAAAATATTTTTTAAGAAAATTGGTGAATTTGGTTCCTAATCTTTCGATCATTAATGTGGTTGATTCCCTTTTTTGTTTTATTTTTTATTTAGTAAGTCTCTAATGTATAATAAATTACTGCATTTGGTCATTTTTTTCGATAAAATTTGACTTGTCTAAACAATAGATTTTGTGAATAAAATGATTAAATACACAACTTATTATACAATGAGGACCTATTAAATAAAAAATAAAGAAAAAGAACCAACCACGCCAAAGGCATAAATATTAGGCGCCATATTCACCAATTTTTTCTATTTTTCAATAAAAAATAAAGGGCAAAAAGATAAACTCATGTACTTTTAATCATAAATAAAAACAAAAAATTAGAATAATAAATAAACTTTAACATTTGTTTGTACATAATACAAAAAAAAAAAAAAAGGAAAGAAATTCTGAAATAAAATTTATGTGAGTTTCTGTTTTAGCACTTCATTTATTTTTAATTTAAAAATAATTTTATCTGATAACTTATTTAAAAGTCTACAAAACAATTAAATGAAAAAAATTAAACAAGCTAAAAAATTAAAAATTAAAATTAAACAGACCAAAAGAAAATAGTTTAAAGACTAAATAAATTATTTTTTAAAAAATTATATTAATTTTTAAATCTGACCCTTTTAATCTCTCATTTTATTTATTAGAAAGAAGACATAATCAGATTCAAGATTAGAAGAAAATATTATGATCTGTACTTCCTTTTTCCTTGCTTAAAGTCTTAGGGGGCGTGTTTGGATTTAAGGATTTATTTTTTTATTTTTTTATTTTTTCACTCAAAATAAGTTTTAGGCTTAGAATATTTTAACATAAAAAGTGCGATTAATTAACTAAATTTGAACTTAAAAAAATGTAAAGCTATAAAATAACTTCCACCAAAAATAGACGAAAGTTATTAATTTTTTGATCGATCAATATTATCTAAAAAAAAAAAAATTGATCAATTAATTTTATAAAAAGACAATATTTTGTAAAAATAAAAATATAATAGTTATGTCCATATATATATATATATATATATATATATATATATATTTAAAAAAAAAATAAAATAAAACCTTATTTAAATAGCAACGTATTAGACAAAATTTAACTTAATAATTGTTTGATTTTTTTCCAGACTAAAAAATAATTTAATACTTTAATATATTATGTTACTCAAAAAACAAAATAATAAACTAAAAAACACAACTTAATAAATAATCGAGTAAGTACATAATTACTTTAAACACACATCTTTTATATTTTATTATACTAAAATCACTAACTAAACAAGACTTTGGAAGGTTAGGGAAACAAATAAAATAAAAAGAAAAGTTTTCTATCCATATTCCATACTCAATTTTTTATTTTTACTTTACAATAAAAATAATATATATATATATATATATATATATATATTAAAATTACTATTGCAAAGATAACACTTACTATTATTATTAGTCCCAGCAGTCATTTTTACTGAAACCTGGATCTTGCATCATAGCTGCAAATTCATTATAATCGATGCGGCCATCCTGAACAACAACAACAACAAAGAAGGAATGAGGTCATTTCCAAACATTTTAGTTCTTTCTTTCTTTTTTTTTTTCTATAAATATGAGTCTAATTTTATCATTCAGTCCAATTCTATTAAATTACTTAAGTTTCATTCCATATATTTTAGTCATTTTAACAATTGACTCTCGCAGAAGGACGATATTAGACTAATACAACAAAAATTTAATATCAAAAAAGGCAATTTTTCATATGTGTATATATATATATATATTAGTTAAAATAAAACAAAAAGGAATACGTACATTATCTTTATCGATTTCACCAATAATTTCATCCAAATTAACATCTACCATGCCGAACTTCTCGCACGCCAAAGCTAGTTCATCCTTAGTGATGTAGCCGCTTCCATCTTGATCAAAATATGAAAATGCAGCATACAAATGGTCCTCTTTTTGAACCTTATTCGTATGAAGCATTGCTGCAACAAATTCTACGTAGTCTATGGTTCCGCTATTATCAAGATCAGCCTGTAGAATCCAATAATCAGAGGAAGAGGAGGAGGTCTTTAGTTAGTATGACCTTTCGGTTGAATGATAAGTTTGAGCTCTAATATTGGGATGATATATATGTATATATGTATGTATGTGTGTGTGTATATAGATATTGATAAAACAGATGTTAATCGACATTGACTCACTGACTGCATCAAGCTATCTATTTCAGATTCCTTCAGGTTAGCCCCCACTCTTTCAAACCCTGTTTTGAGTTCCTCCAGTGTAATATGTCCACTATTATCTTCATCGATCATCTTGAACATTTCCTTAAGTCCTGCAATTTCTTCTTCAGATAATGTTTCTGCAATAACCTACAAATAATGCATATAAGATCATCATAAGCTGCCACCACCAATATTACTACCATTATAAAAAAAGACATAACAGTTTTATCTGTTCCCTTTCCCTCCCCAAAACCCTTGTTTCTATAACCCAACTTACAAATGGTAGTCCTGAACAATAAAACTGAAAGGATGAACAGACCTTTCTACAACATCCAAAAACTGGGCCAGAGCAAAACTGTGTTTTCTATAATTTATAGTAGCTTTATCAACGTACCTTAATAGCTATCTTTTTGAGTTTGTTCCAGGCAGAAAATTGCTTCAGCCGAGTTAGAACAGCAGAATCAAGAGGCTTATCTGGTGCTGTACCATCAACACGGATCCAGGGATGACCTGCAAAGAAGAAAATTACCATAACTTCATCCCACTCATTCACCATTTGGAATACATATGCAATCAGACAGACCGACAAACCATTTTTCTGTTTTTTTAACTTATTCCATTCTGTTTCCATGACTTTCTATTATGTATCACAAATGATTATGATTACATATGAGGCAAAAAAATTAGCCAATCCCTAAAAAACCGTGGAATGTGACAATTACCAAGGAAAATATGAAACTTGAAACCTTTGTATTAAGGTGGTCAATTTTCCTACTTTACATGTTAATAATGTATCAAATGTTATGCTGAAATGACAAACTTTACCACTTCGCATTGTAAGTATCCTGGAAAAGGTCATGCATCGGTAACCAAAAATGAGATTCTACTAATATAACAATGTTGAAAGTTACAATAAAATCGTCTTTTGCAAGAAAAATGAGCCAATTTCATCTTGAAAGGAAATAGTTATAGGTTAATGCCAAAAGATATGTTTAATTTTTGTCCTTTAAACAGCATAAGAGAAGAAGCAAAAAACTAAATTAAGCAGTTGTTGTAAGAGCATTAGTACAATTTGTTTCTAAATATTGCATACTCACGAAGAACTTCATGTGCTGTAATTCGTTTCTTGGGGTCTCTTGAAAGCATTTTCCTTACAAGATCTTTTGCATTTTCAGATATGCTCGGCCAAGGTTCTGAAACAAAATCCAGTTGTCCTTTCAAGACCTGATCAAATACTCCTTGATCCGTTTCTGAACAAGTAAAAGAAAAGTTTTCAATAAGGTCACTCATTTACATTTCTTTAAAGAAATGACGATGACAGCAGTAAGCACTCACCACCCCAGAAAGGAGGTATACCACTTAATAGAATGTAAATGATTACTCCTGCACTCCAAATGTCACATTCTTGTCCATAATGCTTACCCAATACTTCAGGGGCAACATAATATGGACTCCCAACTACTTCATTGAATATCTCTCCTGTTGAAGAATATTAAATTCTTGATCAGATTTGATGGAAATAGGTGATCTGAATAAAAGGTCATTACATGAAAAATGGATGCTCAAATAAAAGAAATGTCAATAAAAATGTACAGTTTGTTGAAATAGCCACAAATGAATATAATAATTTACCAAAAAGTTTTGGATAATTATTTAAATGCACTTAAAATCTCATAGCAACATATCTACATATTTAACAAAAAATTCTAATTGCATTGAATTGTTATATATATTAATTGAAAGAAGAAGAAAACTGAGAAAGGTTGTGCCACATGAGAATCAGTAAGCATGACGGTTGTTGACAATTTTCCTTCTCTCGTCTACTACAAGAAGAATATCATATTTTACTTCGAGATGACGTGAGAAAGGAAGGAGTATGTGACAATCTCTAACTTTCAATGTGCAAAGATGATAAGATCAATATATTGACTCAATAGAATGGATGACTAAAACATAAACTCCACTAGGAAGATAAAAAGAAGGGAAAAAAAAAATGTCTTCACTAGATTTACAAGACCTTTTCTGGAATCAACTACATTTGCACTAAAAGCAAAACTTCCTAACTAGATAAAACCATATGGAGTTGTTTTTGCTAAATCATGTTTCTTGAAGAAACTTCCTAGGACAACCACAAGAGTATTGGATGAAAAGGTCTGGATTCCATCTTCACCATCATTGGATTTTAGAGCATTCTTCACACCTTCAAACTAACCTGTTCTTTTTTTAATATCTACCGGAGGGGCACATCTGAATCTTCTTTTCATAACAAGTGAAAATTTATTAAGTAAATATCTCTTTAAGGGCCCAAACCAGTAACTGCTAGGTACTTAATTAAGGAGGGTCAGGGTCTCAGAGTTACAAAGATCATAATCTCTCAATACACTAAAAGCAATACCATACAAATTATTACTTATACTAGTAACTCGTAGGTATATGGGAGCTACTTAAATGGAAAAAGGACTATTTTCTGGGTTGGCCATTGTCTAGGGTCAGCATCACTTCTTGTAAGTCCTCCAGTGTCTGTTTCCAACTCATTGGCAGGATAGTATTTGGAGATGGACAGAAACTCCTAAAAATTAAGTCCGGACCTTATTTACGTGAATCCTTCATAATTAATTTAAGATCACACTGGGAACCCAAGATCTCAGTTGACAAAAGGAAAGAAATAGTTTCAAATTTAATTGTTTGGTGAGTATACCATCAGGACTAGTTGGATGCAAGCTTTGGTACACTACCGAGACATTATTCAACAAGTACATGCATTCAATTTAAGAAAGACTTGTAAAAGAAAATTCAGTTTATCTTCTAATTTCCAATCCTTCAAATTCGTCAATGGAGCAACAGAACATGGATTTCCAACATAAAACATAAGAATTGTTTTTACCTGGCTTAAAGAACACGGAGAGGCCAAAGTCAATGGCCTTGAGTGGTGAATCCTCTTCTTCATTGACTAAAAGAAAATTTTCAGGCTTCAAGTCCCTGTGCATAACACCTAAAGAATGGCATGCTTCTACTATACCGACTATGACCCTCGCAAGTTCAGCAGCCTTTTTCTCTGTATAGTGTCCCCTCTGAATTATCCTCTCAAAAAGCTCCCCACCAGTGCAAAGTTCCATGATAAAATGGACGTCAACAGCATCCTCATAAGCCCCAACTATGGATATCACATTGGGATGCCCTGCCATATGATGCATTATCCGAATCTCCCTCCTCACATCCTCCACATCTTCCCGAGTGGTTAGTTTTCTTTTTGCAATGCATTTACAAGCAAACTCTTTTCCTGTGGCTTTCTCCAAGCAGTAAAATGTCGTCCCAAATTGTCCCTGTCCTAACTTCCTCCCTAAACTATAAAACTCCTTTAAGTTCCCTGCTTTTCTTTCTAAAACTGATTGAACTTGAAGACCTGCACTTGACACTCGCTTCATACGAGCAGTTGGCTTATTGTTCTGTTTCGGCCCTTCTGCAGGCTTATTATTAGTATTGCTCCGATAAACAATAGGCTGAGGCTGTTCCGGCACTTTAGCCCGTTTACTGTCCATTTTAGCCAGAGCAGGTGCAGTACTTTGAGTAATATTAGCTTCCTTCGGAGAAGAAACGACCTCGGGTTTTTCTTTCTCGTTGTTGCTATCGCTGGCATCCTTGCTACTATTTTCCCTTTCTGGGCACGGAAGCTCTTTCTGCCGCCCTTTAAAGACTGCGTCAGAGAAGGTTTGCAAGAAGCCATTGTTCCCCAAATTGGGTCGTGCGCATGAATTCCCCATCAAGATGATTCTATTACAACCTTCCTATCTCTCTTGAGTCTCAAGATTGACCAAACGCGGCCTTCTTGATCCCATTAACATCAATGTGACCGTAAAACCTCACGCCTATGATCAGAATCAGATCCACCTCCTCCAACAAAGCCTTGAAATTTTGATTTATCCCTCAACTTATATTCTTCAAATTAAGTACTAATCGTGAGATAAATAATTTAACATGTTCCAAAGATGCAATCTCTTTTCCTGCACGGATGCCCTAATTTTCACCCACTCTATTCAATTCCAGACACAAAACTGAAAATCAACAAAAAGAAGAAACAGCAACACCAACACCACCACCAATGAGATAATAGTTGGTGAGTTGACTCAGACTCGGAAGAAAAATGTGAATTGATCGGTTGGTTTAGAATCTAAGATGGGATTCAAGCGAAAATGGAGGAGAGATCACACCATTTTCCCCATTGAAGGCCGCGTGTTTCAGAAGGGTGGAGATTGTCCCGAGAAATGACGTGTTAATCATCCAAGCTATAGCTGCCATGGATCATAATCCAGATGGGATAAGAATTAATCAAGTGGTTTTCTCTTCAAAATGAAACCACCCTGCATGCTTCTCCAGGCCACGCCCTGCATGGACAAACGCATCCCTATTCCTATGTTTCATTTTTATTTTATGTGGAATTTTGTATAACTCATAAATAATTTTTTTTTTATTTAATAAAAGATAATTTAGAGATTAAAAAGATAATTTTTTTTTTTCTAACCGTAAATAATTTAGAAAGTAAGGTGACTCATTTTCATTTCATTTTATATATATAATTATATATATTTTTATAGATGTTTGTAGTGAATTCAAAATATTATTTTTTCTCCTCAAACTATAATATCCGTAGAAAATTAATTTTACAACTAAGAAGCATTTGCAATTAAAAATATATTTTTATAATTACAAAATTAATAATTTACATTTTTATTGCCTGAAACTCTATTATTTATTATATAAAAAATTTCCTATCTTGATCGTATAACTATTGTTGTTTCATGAATTTAGTTTTAATTTTTTAAAAATAATAATTTAGTCCTATAACTATTTTTATTTTCTTAACTTAGTTATTTTGATCAAGTTTGTGAGATTTTTCGATAATTTAATTCATGTGAAAATCACATATTTAGTCTTATGAGGACATTTTATGATAAGATGTAAAATACTGTGTTTTTCTTATTACTTTTCACTTGACTTAAATGATCGAAAAATCTCACAAATTTAGTTAAAAGGACCAAGTTAAAAAAAAAAAATAGTTATAGGACCAAATTCTTGATTTTTTAAGATTTATGACCAAGTTTAAAAAATGAAAATAGTTATAGGACCAAATTCTTGATTTTTTAAGATTTAAAACAAAGTTTGAGAAAGGAAAATAATTATAAGACCAAAATATAAAATTTTCCTTTATTATATTCAAAACTTATATTTCTTCCATCCCAATTTATTTTTTATAGTTCTTTGTTTGAATTTTGATTATCACCTAACAAAACTCAGAATAAATTAAATGACCTTTTAAATTTATAAATAAGTAACTAAATTATATACTTATATAAATAATTAATATCACAATATAAACAAAAAAAAAAAAATTCAAATTATAATTTTTTTTTTTAAAAAAAAACACAAATCCAACTATTTATTTATTTAATTTACCAAATATTTTTCAAACAAGTTAATTTAACATTGTTTCAAATAAATATATAAAATTATGTGTAAAAATCATAATAACATTATTTTTACAATCTAAAGTTTAATTTTATTTGATTGATATTTAAAATAAATAAATAAATAAATAAATGTATATATATATATATATATTAAAGATAAAAAAAAAGGTAATTGGAATATTACAATAAGTAATTAGAGGGTTTTGTTCAATAATACCCATGTTAAAACGTAGTATTTTGAGAATACATTGGTAATTTAAAAGTGTGAATCTCGAATTGATGATCTGTCGTAGTCACTAAGTGAAACTATTATTATCAAAATAGTTTTTTTTTTTTTTTACTTTATTATTATTATTTTAGGGTGTGTTTGGATTACCACCCAATTGAAGTTGATTGAAGAATTTTTTGTTTTCGAAGAATTCAACACATTTGGATAATATTTTTTCTCAATTAAAATTTGTTTCTCAATTATGTCTAATAGGTTTGCTACTCATCTACCTATAATATATATACATATAAGTAGGGTGTAGGCCCAATTTTAATTAAATAATATTTATATAATATAATAATATTACAAATTTTTTAAAAAAATATTTTTTTACACAAATAATCATTACATCCTATAAAACCTGTATATTTAACCCACTTTTTTTCAATATAAAATTTATTTTAAAAAAAGTGATAAGACAATTTATTTTGAATAAAAGTTTGTTTCAAATAAGTTATTTTTTCAAATATAATAGTAATTATGTTTTCAAGTTCAAGAGACTGAAACTCATATTGACATTTTAATGTAGTTGTTACCAAGTGAGTTAAGCCACCTAGTATTCTTGCTATGTTGTTAATTTTTAATTTTTTCTTTTTAAATTTTGAGATACTTTTGCATTTGACGTGTCTCGAACTCATGACTTCTCAAATCATAAATGAAATTGCTATCAATTGAGCTACTTTTATTTCTAATATGTCTCGAACTTATGACACAGAAATAGTATTATTTCTTATTTCAACGATTCTCGATATAGAAGAAAGAGTTCGAGAATTACTAAATATGAGACTATAAGAATATATTCAATTCTTAAAAAGACGGATTTAATTAAGTATGGAGAAGTCAAGAAATTTAGGCCAAAATACTAAATAAAAGTAAATCTATTTTTTTTCATTCCTGAGAAAATTCATATCTTACCTGAATCTTTTCTTCTATAATAGTACGAAACAATAGTCTCATTGGGGGTAGATACACTTCTTCACCATTGTTTGTTTTTTTATTTTTTTGAGGAACTTCACCATTGTTAATTTTAAATTATTGCTTTCGACCAAAAAAAATATTTAAATTATTGCCAAAAGGACCAAAAAAAAAAGAAAAGAAAAAGGAATACGGTAGGCGAAGAGCAGGGCAAAAGGAAAGTATAGACACCGTTGGTCTAACGGCGTGAATACAGCGAGGGAAACCAAATTTATTCAAACCATTTTTTATGCCGCTTCAGTTGCATCCACTTTCTATCTCTCAAACGCTACGCAGCACTCTCCAATTCCTTGGATTTTCCCTATAATCAAATTCTGGATAAGGAAAAATCATGCAGATTAGGGCACTGTAATTTATTAGGGTTTTCAATCGAACTGGAATAATTAATTGTCCTTTTTGTTTGGGGTAGATTTACAGACGCAAAAGGCAAAGTTATAGTCTTCTATAGCTCTGAATTTATTTATTTATCCAGGGAAGCATGGCTAAGGTTGCTGCTGCGGGTCCATTACCTCCGTCTAGTACCCTTCAGTTTGGAGGCGGTTCGAAGGTTACCGCTACGAAACGGAAAACTCCATCTGAACTACGGGTAACATTTGTAAAACTCTAGTTTTGCCAAATCGATGTTTGTGGTTTGGTGGTTAATGAGAACGTGTGTAAGCTCCGATTTTTAGTAATTAGTTTGACCAATAATCTGCAGATATGGTTTTCTTCAGTATCTTCTTCTTCTTCCTTTTGTTTTTGTTTCTTGGTTTGTCTTTTCTATCAACGTAGCGCTAAGTAAATTGTTTTCCAGACCTTAAGTTGTCACAAAACTCGAATCAGATGAAGGATTCTGTTGACAAGAATGGGTATATAATAAAATCTGAGATGAATTTCTTCTATCTGCCTCATCATGATAATTTGTACTCAAATGGAATTGACAATTAATTTTGGGAAAGATGCAACTGCACAGGCCATTTCTTATTTTTAATTTTAAATATAATAATTATATCTAGTTGGATGTGGACGCATTATGTGCTAATTATATCAATCATCAATACTTAGCAATGTCAAAATTTTCCTTATTTCCTGATCCAACATTATGCAATATAATCTTTATGCAAGTCATTAGTGCTTTATGAAATATTAGATTCAGTAGAAGTGTTTACATCAACTTATCTTATCCATCCATTGCCAATGATAGGGAGAGCTGCTGAAGCAAAAGAATGTGATGGAGCTCATTGATGAATCTCCAAACCCAGTTTTTGGTTCTAAAAGGTTTGTGATTTCATTACAATATGGTAATTTTGAATTTCTCTGATTCTGTTTTTCACCCTTTGCAGACAGGCTGATGACCTAGGTCCTGGATATAAGAAAGATTCAGCAAAAGTTCCAAGATATATTGATACACGTGTTAATGAATTATTTCCTGTTAGAAAGAACAGCATTCGGCTGAGGTTGCTTTGTGAAAAGGAAATTGTCAAGGTTGGGATGCCTCCTTAAATTTATCATATTTATGTCATCAAACATATGAATGTAAATCCAATACTACTTGATTACCAAATTGAATTTTTTTTTTCTTAGCACAAAGATTTTAGAGAACATTTTGCTATCAACATTTTATCATCCTATTCTAACAAGTCATAATTCGAAGTGGCCCCATGTCTATAATATCTTTATGGCAGGGTTATCTATGGGATGAAAATATATGCTTATGAAATATATTCTTATGTCTGGACCAACTAAAACAGAAACGTGGGTTTTCAATTTGGGATGAAAGAGTATTCTTAGAAGCTGTCAGAAATGCTTCCTTTACCAGTTACTTCATATGCATTTAATTTTCATTTAGTCATTGACAGGCTATTGATTCAGCTGAACATGTAAGCAGTTTGAAGAATTCTTCTGTTTCCTCAGATTTGGCTGCTAAAAGTCAACCACAAGTTTCAGAGTAAGTTATCATGAGCAGTGGTTTTTATTACTTAAATTCTTTTAAAGAGCTCCAGTTATATATATATATATATTACTTTTTCATATATGTAGTGCAGCTGAGAAACACAGCAATAGCAACTTTCTTAGTGTTACTGAACTATCATGTGGAAGTCAAAATTTATCTAAATCGGCAACCCTAGATATGGTAATCCTCGTCTGGTACTTTGCTTTGTTCTTATAGCCTGTGATGTAGAACTTGATTGCCTATCTTTCACAGGAAAAAGCTCTGAAAGGGCTGGTGGCTCATGAACCACTCATTCCTTCTGTATCACTACCAGAGTCTTGCGAAAAAAATTGGAATTTTAAGGCAAAACTTTATT
Organism: Marsdenia floribunda; assembly: GCA_035583425.1. Taxonomy (NCBI): domain Eukaryota; kingdom Viridiplantae; phylum Streptophyta; class Magnoliopsida; order Gentianales; family Apocynaceae; genus Marsdenia; species Marsdenia floribunda. The sequence goes on along the minus strand of JAXGGT010000162.1, from coordinate 7,500,945 downwards.
CCTCAGATTTCACTGTTCCTGGAAAGAAGAGCCCCTTAGATTTGACCTTGAAAACTACCATGCGGATTGTGTCATCATCTTCAGTTAATTGGTGAGTCTATATTTTATATTTTATAGCATTTCTCTAATCTCTCTATTTTGACTTGTGTCTTATAAGTTCCAAAAAACTTGACCCTCACAAAGATGTTTAGCATGCACTTAAAGAGCCTAAGTAATCAGCAGTCTTGAATTCATGTCACCAACATGTTTAGCTACTACCCTTGATATCATGTGAATACAGTATTTTAAAGGGTCTTACCCCTTTATTTTCAGTTATTTCTCCCCATTTTTAAATCATAAGACTAGGAAAATGCAAATAGAGCACGGAAATTTTGGACTTGCCTTACTATATGAAATTGTGCAAGTTTCTGATGGATTTGAACTACATTGATCTTCTTGACATCATTCTGGCAATCATGCGCTTCTGCTCATATTCTGAAAACATTTCTTTTTCACTATGGGAATTTTTCTTTTACACTTTTTCATTGGGTGTTGAACTTCTATAAACTGTAGTGCTTTAGACATCACGGTGCTTTTGCCTTAACAGGATACTCTATATGTTGTATGCAGTGCACTCTACTGTCACCTATTTTGGGAATAGCTTTCCCCAGCTACTACTTTCATGTGCTTAGACATGTTACATTCAGCTGCTTTCTCTAGTCTTACTTCAAATTATGAGGCCACTGTTTGACTAATCTCTATTTATCCTTTTAACCTATTTTTGCAATAAAGGTTCCATAGGGTGATCAATTGTGGCACCTTGTACCATAATAGTCTTCAGCTTGGAAATTGGGCTGTTTCATCCCAAGATCAGGATGTGACCTACTCCTCAGGACTTTCTCCTACTTCAGGATTCAGTCCGAGGGGTTTACATTCGTGGGTGTATCCACAGTCTCCTTTGGCTGCTTCGGTCATATCGGCATTATCCTTAGCTGAAGGAGGAGGTATTATACAAAAACCTTTTGTCTCTGTATATCTGGTGTTAGTTTCTTTCCTTCTTCATCCTTATAAATGAATTTCATTTTGAGTTTTGAAAGGCCAAATGAACTTCTTGAGCAATCGGCGTGAGACTTGGGAAGACTCATTTCGGAACCTATACTACATGCTTAGAAAGAAGATCTGTAACATCTTCTATGGTAATTACCCTGTACATCTATCTGTCTATGTTTTGTTTCTGTTTTGTAAAAATCAAGTTGCTATTTGTTATATACCTGTGGTGGAAGGATTTATTGTCAGATGCATGAAGCCTATGGTTAGTAGGATTGGGCATGACTTAACTTGTTGGCTTCCTGCATTCTGCCTTTTCCTTACTGACTTCATCTCCAGTAACAGTTTAGTGCCTCATTCAGATGCTTCAATATATGTAATACTTCTCAGTTTTATCACTTTTAACTGACAAGTTCACCTCCATGTTCAAGGCAGTATAAATCCTTATATTATTTGAATATCAACTTCTATCTCCTACAGTTAATAAAAAATAGTAATTGTAATGAGATTCACCATCTTTCTTGCTATTGTACCATCTTTTGATAATTAAAGTCTCATGAACAAATGGATTACCTCCTAGCATACTTGATGAACTGGATAAATGCTGAATTAATATTTCATTTTCCACTATATGTAGTAATCAATTCTTATGATTTTGCTTGACTTTAAAAAACACCTTGGGTAATGCATATTTATGATTATTTATTTATTTTTTTTTCTGCTGATGGTTGTGATTGCTTAAGATATTGTACCATCTTTTGATAATTAAAGTCTCATGAACAAATGGATTACCTCCTAGCATACTTGATGAACTGGATAAA